>LPNX010494942.1:1150884-1260186 GCA_001517045.1 Pseudotsuga menziesii
TGGAAATCATAATGATCACACTATAATATCAACATTTGTAAATGATTTGTTACATCAAATCGGAAATGATTTGTTTAAGAAAAAAGGGTTCTTGTTTTATAAAACAAATATAAACAAATAAAATTAGTTTTGAACTATATGATTATCATATCTTCGAAATGTCAACGTTTTGAAGTTTGATAATATCCATCGCCAAACAACCTTATGATCGACACGTAAAATGTGATTGATGGACTTTATACATGATTGATCACATAGTTTTTGCATAAATGTCTCACAGATCATTAAAAAAATCATTGTAAATTATTTGCACGCATGTGACTATATAGTTCAATCCATGCATTGTCAATTTTTTCCTGTGGCACGTGGACTTCTCCTGTCCGTGCAATAGTAATATAAAATCCTTGTAACCCTATTCTTTTTCATTTCTCTCTGTAGTTTTTGGGCCTTCGGCCGCTCTACAACCATTCTCATGGCGGCCATGTTACCTTACTGGTTGTTAGTGGTGTTCCAAGTCCTAGTTTGAGTTGTTTTTAGTCTTCACCATTCGGTCTCAAACTTTTTCTTTAAATTGTGTGTCCTGTCTCTGTAAGGGTTTTTTGCTGAGATTCGAAGCTTAAGGCTTGCGGCCTGTGTGTGGTTCCTTGCTTGTCCATTCGTGGCCTGCCATTACAGAGATAGGTTGATGTTTTCTTGTTGTTGGTTTAAGCACTGCCCTCGTCGTAGGGTTTGAGGGTCTTGTTTTCACGCCTTGCATTGTTGGTGACAGCTCTAGCTTCGCTGTCTATTCCTTGCTTGGTCGTTGCCCATACTTCTTGTTAACACCCAAAAAGGGTTCACTACCTCATCTACCCCACTACATGGCTCATTTGTCCATTTTCCTACCATATTTCCATCAAAAACCCATAAAACCATCTAAAAAGCCTCCAAAAGGCTTAAAATGCCTCCAAAAGGCCATAAAACCCTCTTTTTCTCCAAAAATATCCAAAATTCCTCCAAAAAAGCAAAAATCTCCAAAAAGGAAGAAAAAATATAAAATAATGAGGAAAATGAGGAAAAAACCCTAAACAGCTGAAACCCTAACCCTAAACCGGCTCTCCACCACTATAAATAAGTGATGGAGACCCCTTATTTCAAATCCACAATCACAAGTATCCTGCCTCTGCCAAAATTTCTCTTGAAACCCTAGCTCACCCTTGAGCTACTTTCACCATGAGAGCCCCTTTTGGCCCATTTCCACCATTGGAGAAAGAGAAGGAGCAGCTGGAGCTCGGAGCAACCTCTCGGATCAGCGCAACGGGCTCCACCAACCTTCACATTGGAGGTCAGATCAATAAAAAAATCATTCTTTACTTTTTGTTGTTTTGCTTCATGAACATGTTTAGATTAATTTTCATTACTGTTTAGCATCTTTTATTTCACATATTATCGAACTGCTACTAAGGAATCCATTGTCCTTACTAGGTGCCCATTCGCACAAGCTAGGGGTAAAACCCTAGCTACACTTCTTCTTGCTGTTGTTGTCAGTGGCTTGTACATGTGTCTTCGTCGTCTCTGTCATTGCGAGTATGAAGGTCTGGTTTCTTTTTACGCTGGTGGCGGTGCTATTGTTCCTTCGTGGCTATATAACCTTCGCTTCCAGGTAACGTAATTACTTTAAAGTTTTTTTTTAAAACTAAACCTTATTTCAGTAATCAGTTCTGAAATCATATTTTAACTAAACTTAGGTTTTTCTCTTTGCAGGTGACAGTTCGCTCATCTCGTGGTAAAGATACTTCAAGAAAAGGTCGGCACTCTGGCTATGGGTAAGCCCTCGTTATCAAATGGCATTCCCTGCTTGTGCAGTCCTTAAGGGACAGTTTCCATTTGGAAAGTTACGGCCTAGTAGTTACCCTTCAGGGGTTACTGTTCTTCAGATTAATAGTTTGGTTTTTGTTATACCCTTGCTTCTAGCAAGGTACTCCAGCTCAAGCCGTGACTTGTAAATGTGTGTTTACCTGTTTTGTACAATGTTATGTTAATAGCTCTTGCGGCCTATCAAGACATACACTGTTTAGCTCTAAAGCATAGAGATTTTCTCTTTTGAGCTCAAACACAATTTAATTTTAAGCTCTTAAGGTAATTTCTGTAAACTAGGGTTTTTACCCTTATTTGACTGTGTAATAGAAATTTTTGTTGTATATTAATTAGTTTGTATTTAATATATTGTTAATAGCTTAACCTGTTATTCCATCATATTATAATTATTTAATTACAAGCTCAGATATTCGTGCTAGGTTTCTTGTAGGTAACCTATGTGTAAAATAATTTCTTTAATTTATTCTTTAAGTTTTAGTTTAATAATTAATTGATTTAATTATTGTTACAGGTATATAGTGTATTATATTACGGTAGTTATCTTTTCACTGTCCGTAAAGGACTATAATAATCTACAATAGTTTTGTTGTTTAGTAACAATTATTCCAAATACCTGGATTATCGTTTAAATGATTGTTATTTACAAATATGGTTGTTATTAGGGTTTCGACCTTATACTTTCTTTTACAAGTAAATTTGTTTATAATAGTTAAAAGAATTAGTTCTTTTATAAATAACATTTATTAAATATTATTTACCATCGTATTCTAGTTGTTTTTATTAAATAAAATACAGATAGGGTTATTAAAGTTATTTGTTCACATGTTCTTCATCTCTGTATTTAATTTATCTATAAAAATTAATTATGCTAGCAATACCCTACTTGAAGTATGAACATTTGTAGATATGATCAGTTATTATGAACAGTAAATGAACTATGTATATCAGACTTTATTCATTCCTTCGTAGAATAAAATAAGTGTTTTATCTAAGTTATTTCTTCTGCCTCTGTTACAGGTTAATAGTATAATTTACAAAATAAAGTACTACGTAAAAGTAATAGCTTATCTACTTGAATAACTTGTTAATATAATAACCTGCTATCTGTAAAGTATTATGGCTATTTCTTTTCTAGCATTCTTACAACAACAATCTTGTTAAACAATAAACTTAACTAACAGGATATTGTCCTTCTATGATAACAAACTACATACAAAAAAATAGATTACTCTGATATTATGAAATGCATAATACATCTATTCATTTCAGATTTCTATCATATCCTACATCTACTTAAATTACACTGCCTGTGCTGGAGTATAGTCTGGTCCATTCCAGATGTGGAAAAACACAGGTTAGGATTATTTTTCATCAATTTCATAATCAATTTCTCAATAAACTAACAGATTACTAACTCTATCAGTTCACAACTAAACATTTAACATTCAATAATCAGTTATACTCACATTTAAACATTTAACACAGTAAAATTAAAAGACTGTAGAACTTGATTAAGCTGGACAACAACAGCATTGGGAGGCCGTTCCTCCCTACCAACTCCTGGAGAGTGCTCAAACAGCGTCTCCTCAGGACCCCCGAGCCTGTTCCTGGTCTCCTTGGCTGAGAACTGGTGGAGCAGCAAATAAGATACTAGTCCAAATGACTTAGTAATCACTATGCACTCAGCAGTAAGATCCTTCAGCTAAAAATCTACACTAGATCACTTTTTGCAGTTAACCCCTCAAAA
This sequence comes from Pseudotsuga menziesii, assembly GCA_001517045.1. Taxonomy (NCBI): domain Eukaryota; kingdom Viridiplantae; phylum Streptophyta; class Pinopsida; order Pinales; family Pinaceae; genus Pseudotsuga; species Pseudotsuga menziesii. The sequence continues at coordinate 1,154,489 of LPNX010494942.1, forward strand.
CATCTTCTACAAACTCCCTTGCCATTGAAATCCTCTGAAGTACATTCACCTGAATGATCACTTCCCTTGAATGAGCAGCCTCAGCTCTCTTCAATGGGCATTTTTATCAAGATTGCCTAGATCTTTTGGGTCAGTTGTCATTAATTGAGCCACCTGCTCTGATCCCACTTTCTTGGGGGATCATGACCCCAAATGTAGGGAGGTTGCCACCTGTAACAGTTGGAAGTTTTTGAGGAGGATGCCACTTGTCTATTTGCTCTCCACCCAGTCTCCTCCACCAACTTGACCAGTAAACACTTTTTTAACAGCTCTCCCAAGCTGTTGTCTCCACTTTTATTTATTTAAAATTAAAATATTCAAAATTACATTCAATATCCTTGACTCTGCTGAGTCATCAATTACAACTTAGCATAAAATTTAACATATTGTCTTGAATAAAATCAAATATGATAATATTATTTTTACAAAATTGAGGCATGTGACAGTTCTCAAAAAAAGGGAGAGAAGCCATCGTTCATAGAGCCTTCGGTGGGATATCCTTCTCAAATACATGGAAATAGGCCACCATTAATGGTATATGGGAATGTGGTGGATATTGGTGATTTTGGATGCTGTTTTGGTGAGAGATTAACAGCAATGACGGGTGGGTCTAGTCCCCAACTGAACACAACCCACACAGTAATGCAGTTATTATGCCTACCATTACCGACATCCCCTCTATATGCAGTTTTGGTGAGAGATTAACAGCAATGACGGGTGGCTACAGTCCCCAACTGAACACAACCCCCACAGTAATGCAGTTATTATGCCTACCATTACCGACATCCCCTCTGTATACAAAAATGTGACATTATCAAAATTCTGTTTATTTTGTTCATAAATTGTGTATGCACAACAACTTAATTTGTCTATCAGTGTTCAACGACCACAAATCAAGTGGTTGTGCTAGTTTTAAGGCCATGACCACCAAATTAGTGTACGAGGCTCCCTTGTTTGTGGGACAAGGACCCCTTCACTTCACTTTATGATATGGAATGTAATTTACTCTCACTACTAATATTGATGATATCTTCACCTCATTAAATCAATACAAATGACTTGTTTTGAACTATATTACGGCTCAGGGGAGACAAGTGCAGGAGGGGTCATTTTTATCCAAGACGAAAAGAAATGTATAGCTTCACCTAGGATCTGGGTTGGAGTACTAGCAACCAAGCAAAGTGGGCAGCCTTAATGCAAGGTATAGAAACTCTGGTTGGCACGAGCATTGAGAACTTTCAAGTTTTCGGGGATTCAAGGATAGTTATACAAAGGATGAGGAGAATTCAAGAAGGCAAAGAGAAAGCAGTAGGGAGATCCCAAAAAAGAGTAATGGCTTTTATCTCGGATGTCTCCAAGATCCAATCCTATCACATTAGAAAGAAGAACAATAAGATTGCAGATAATCTAGCCAATAACGGAACCCTTATAAAGAAAGGGGAACTAAGCGTCAACCACTCTTCACCTAATGTTCAATGGATAGCTTGCCTCCATGGTCATTAGGAAACACAATCCTCACTTGTAAAATAGGGAAACATAACCAAAAAGGAAATTTCAATCAAGCTAGCATAATAGTCTGGCTCCTACTTGCCAACCTAATCCACATTGAGGTGTCACCACACTTTTTTGGATGGCAAAAGTGGTGGTAAGAGGCAATGTCGAAGAGACTAGATTTAATGAGCATTAATAGCTCAGGGTTAGCAAGGTCATTTCATATCCACCTTCCATTCTTTGGCACGATTGAGCAGATAGGTGCAATGAATAAGCATCGGGATTCGCATGAAACAAGGTATGTACTCTTGAGATATTTTGAGAACCATTTCAATGCTCTGTCTATATCTGAGAGTGTGATAACGAGTAAGGGGACCAACTCTGTGAATTAGGGCATGTAACTATGGAATTCAGGGATGAAGCTCTGGAACAACTAATGAGTCAGATAATGCATATGAAGAGTTTTATGGTTAATTATAAGAAAATGCTTTGATGTGTGTACAAAGTTTCCATAGTTGTGCTTAATGAGAGTAGGCAATTATCGACAATTTTTTTGGGCATGGCTTCTCACATGGAGGATGTATAAGGGAATACCAGAGTCCAGGGTGGAGAAGTGGAAGTTATTTGGAGTAAGTTGCAGGAGATAGGGCGTTTCCCTGCATCCAGGTTTGAGGAACTGATGACAACGACCCTAGATACCAAACGTCGACTGCAAGAACAAGCCATGATCGTTAATGAGCGAAATGAAACCCAGTTTACCCAGCTTAAGGTGATTATGGAAGAAATATAGTTGAACCTTGAGACAAAAAGACATGAAGGCACCCTGACTTTTGAACATACTGAAGACACCCTGATGGAGGAGAACTCTACAGTCCAGGCGAGTGGCGAAGATACACAGGAATGAAGCCCATATTCTCTTATTTTTTGGATGTAATCTATGTTTTTTTTGTCATCTTATATATAATTAGTTTATTAGGATATACACATTTAAAGGGGATATAATAGGATGTGACAATTCTTTTTTTGAAAACCAGCATGAGCTAGAAGAAGGCTCCTTCTTTGTTTTGGCTCCTTCTCTATTTTGGCTTGTTACAGTCACGATTCACATCAAGATGAAATTGAAGTCATTCCATCATTATTTGGACTATTGCTCTAAGAGTCCCCCCCCCCCTGGAATGGATAAGGATATCTTGTTTATACATGAGTTCTCCATAACTAATAATAAATGAAGATTCAAAATGTCCTCCACAAATTCCTAAAAAATATGGATCTCAAAACTAATTCAAAACTAATCCCAAGATCTTTGCCAAACATTCAAATCTATTTTTTATCCAAGATTATTTTCATGTCTAAGAGAATGGTGATGCTTCTTGATCCATGGAATGACAAGTGGTTGAAGAGAAATTTGAACTATTAACTGGTTTGTATGTTTTGTAAGAGTTTCTGCAGTTACCTGTAAAGTTCTTGCAATTGTCTATAAAGGTTCTCTTGTTGTTGATAGAGGTTCCACGACTACATACAAAGGTTCTGCAACTGCTTGTAGAGTTTAGGCAACTTCCTATGGAGGTTCTGCCGCTTCTTATAGAGTTTCTGCAACTTCCTATAGAGTTTCCGCAGCTGCATACAAAGGTTATGTGGTTGCTACATAACCCCCTCAAAGATTGTGTAACTACTTCCAACAGATGATTCAATATTCAAAGAAAATACATAATCCACTAATTCTCCTATTGTTGGTAAAAAATCAAATGAAATACTAAGACATGTAATGGAAAAACAAATTGAGCATAAAAACCCGCATATGAGCATCAGAAGGGGTTACAACATGACTATGGATAAGCGAAAAGGATTATAAATAAGATAAAAATATGATATGTCCAAGGCCTGCCATCTCCCCCAAACTAAAAATGTTGCATGTCCTCATGCAACTTTGTGTCAACTAAGCTGAATGATGTTCCTTTTTGTGCATGACTCAAAATTCATCATCGACAAGCCACCACTAATGGACTTTATCATCAAGAGGTGTGTGTAACGCCCTAGTTTTGACCCCATGGTATTGAATTGCACATGATGTAAATAATTTTATTTGATCATGGTGTGGAGCTCAAGGCAAAGGCCCCACCATTGATTTAGTGTCTTATGTATCGACGATTAAAATTGATGCTAATGGTTTATGTGCTGGCTAGGCACAATATGTTTTGAGACATCATGTAAAAATGCAAATTAATAAAAATACCACAACTAGCTATGTGTTGCAACGTGAAAGAGATGGGGGCATGATTTCACAAGGAATAGGGAAGGAAAACATTCAAACCCTTGAGCCAATAGGGTAAAGCCAAATGTCAAAGGGGAAAACCCATAAAGTTGTCAACTACCCATTTTGTCATTTTTTCCGAGTCATCTAGAAGTTGGTTGAGGAAGTTATTTTCTTGGGATGGGAAAGGTATGGAGGTCAAATTCAAATTTGGGAAGCCACCCATTTTTGGAAAACGTGTTTATGACTTGTGGGGCAAGTAAATGTTGGGAAAGGAATGCCCAAGCCATTATTCACCCATGTCTTTCATTCCTCACCCATTCTCATTCACGTTGGGCTCTCTCACGTAGCTGAAGCTTACTGATCTTTCTCCCTCATGATTTCCAGTCGTTTTATTCATTTCTCCATGCCCATAATCCGTTTTCTTTGTTCTTGGGCGAATGAGAAGAAGGGGTCCACGATTTTGGGGCTTGAGGAAGTCATTTTTGTCCATGTGAGCAAGATGGGAGTTCTCCTTCACATTTTCTATCGTTGTTCCACTTTTCTCCATTGTTGGGAAGCCATTTTGTGTAGCTGAGTGCATGTGCAGCAGGGATTTACGTTTTGGGTGTTTGCTGAGGCCGGATTGCTCCCGAAATTCCCATGGGTGTTTTCTGATATTGGGATTCATGATTTGGGTGTGAATGATGGTCATTTTTTTCTCTTGAATGTCCCTAAACTTTTTGGGAAATTGATTTTGGTTCCGAGGGCTGTCTTTTCCCTTGTTCCATTTTCGTTTTGGCTTCCTAAGAACATTTTATTCATACCCAGCAGTTGTGTTTGGCTGTGAAGTGCATCCTTGTGTTGGCTTGGCTGAGTAAGTCCAAGGAACCCATCTTTTAGAGGGTTGACTGTGTTTGAATGTGATTGTTGGCTTGGCTGAGTAAGTCTAAGGAACCTCTATGTTATTGGCTTGTTGCCTTAATAGCTTGTGAAACCAAATTGTTTATTGGCTTGGTTGGACAGTCTGTGAAACCCAACTGTGTGTTGGCTTGCCTGTGGGTGTATGGTCTTACTGTGTGCAAGCCTGTTGTTCCCTAGTTCCTTGTGGAAATGATGCCCAGCTTGGGGGTCGCAGTGATGCTGAGAGATTGATGAGCACACTGGCCTATGGTTGGGTGGAACGTTGCAACGACATATCTAGTTGCAGGGGAAGCTTCTTTTCAAGATAAGTATTCCCGTGTATTTAACTCTGCAACTGTATTTGTTTTAATGAATTACAATGACCATGTTGAATGCTAGAATGAATGTGTTTTTCTTTCGTTGTTTATTTTCATGTATTATGCATCTGCATTTGTATTTTATGTTCAAGGCATTCCATGATTGCATTTGTCATGCATATATGTATGTTTTTACTTCAATACATTCTTATTTATCATGCCCATGAGATGGATTTCCCTTTTGACAACAACAACAGTGTTGGTCGCGTCCTCTCCATCGTCGGGACGAGGGGAGGGGATGTGACAGTGTGAAATTTGAAGTTGAACAATTCTCCATGCCAACAAAACATTTTCAAGGAAAAATGCAAGAAGAATAGGTTTTGTAGCCAATGGGATGACAACATGTAGCTAGATTGGCAATATGTAGGGAATGGACTCATGATTAGCAGCTTTAAAAAAAAATGTGATTTCTCCAAAAATGCAAATTGGGTTTTTACCAAATTTTACAAGGGTGTTAGGAATGCAGTTTTGCTTACCATAGACAAAAATTGGAGAAACCCACATTACGGTTTTCAAGAAAATGAGAAAATAGATATAGGTGACTATGTTCGATTTCTCGAAAAATATGCTTGGATTGAGTTGAAACTTGTTGGATTTGTTCTTCTTACCATAATGCTTATCTCCAAAAAAATCACAAATACCAAGTTCGTCGTTTGTGAGATATCACCAGTTCAATTTCTGCAGTTTTTCCTGCCGTAAAATACTCCATTGTTGAATATACATTTTCGAAGTGAACTCTACGGATGCTTGAAATAATTATGCTTGGATATACAAACCATGGAAAATCTTCTTCCATATTTTCCTAAATAGGATGACAACATATTTCTTTAAATATTCCATTGTTAATGGATGTAAATGCCATGTAATGCACAACAGTCCTTCCCATCTTCCCCAAAGACATAGTAGGAAAAGTGGAAGAAATATAGCTATAAGGGCCCTATTGAGACTTGCAAAACAAATCTCTCTGCAATAGATGATGCTTTGAGATACACTTGGCATGATATAAGTGGCTGAACTCAATCCTTGGTTAATTGATGTCCATCTTCTACCATTAAAGCATGAAACTAAGAAAACCATCACTGCAATGGAGCCTTCATATGATGGAACCAAGGATGTTAATGATTCCTTTATAGGGACAGATTGGAAATATGCTTATAATTATTATTGCTACCAATTATACTTATATTTATGCATATGTGCCAAATGATATATCATTGAATTCCTGTGGAGAACAAATTATTTATTTTCTACACTTTGATGATCCACCACTACTACGGCAATGTTGATTTAATTATGTGATTGACTGCCCTTCTATCATGAACCAAGTAACCACTTCATCTTGTTGTTGTAACATACTAGAGTTATTAAGTCTTTTAAAGAGTTCCAAAATACATAAATGAATGTTGGAAATGATGGTTTCATGTATGTTAGGCAAAACTTCTACCAAAAAAAAAAATCATTGCTAAAAACACAGTTTTGGAAACAAAAAAGTGAGTGTGTGCTACCATTGATGTTTGGTCTTCTCAAGACAACATCCTCATCTCAATGGTATTGGAGGTGATGTTTTTGCTGCTAGTGCCTTTAAAATTATGTTCTAAATTGTCATTCATCTTCATGTTCTTGAATTAAGTTATTCTCCCAAAATCTTATTGAAAACTGCCCTTATAATGATTCTGCAACATCCTACAGGTCTTTTGTAGCAAACACTATAGGCCTGATAAATAACATATTTCTCTCAAATTAGAGAAATTTTGTAGGCATGTTTTTCTTACTAAGATGCTCCTACCCACTGAAACTTACAGCTATCCATTTCACATCATTTAGAAATTATCAAATTATTTTTTGCACATAATATGCAATCTTTGAATTTGAAAATACCAACAAATCAGTTGTGCAAAATATTACCAAACCATGATTGCAATGAGGATAGCAAACAAATGTTCTTCAATGTAAATGCTTTTGATTAAATTATTTGTCGGAGAGATTAAATTCCTTTTCTACACCTTTTCTACCATCATGTAATGATTATTTCTTTCATTCGGCAATGTTGGCTATCATCTTTGCAATGTGAGAAGAATCAAAATGAATGAAGCAAATCTTATGTAAAAGAAAATGGTTCACATCAATCATGAAAAGTTATAGTCAAGCCTCTGTAAAAATGTTGTGTTGCATGTAATTATCAGCATTGATCCCTTTTTTCTTAAGTTATTCAAAGAAGATTGATAAACACTGTGTCCATGGATTCTATGTTTATAGATTTAAAGTTAGACAATCCTAAAGTAGTTTCTAAAACATTTGTTTGATGGTGCAAAATAAACAAAGTTACTTCAATTCATACCTCTTATTGTATTTTCTACCCTCTTATATGACAACAAATTCTTATGTAGGAATAGATTCTACAACAAGCTATTGTATTGTAGGTTCTTGTAGCCATCCCATTCCCTTCTTCCTGTAGTGGCCTTGGCTTGTATATGAGTTACTTCCCTTTTTCTTTCTGTTGGTTCTTGTGTGACAACAATAGGGCTTATGTAAAAATATCATCTTCATGGTTGGGTGTTAAGAGATGTTGGAGAGATCCCAGCTAGGGAAGCAAGGATGAGGTAATGCTTAAATGGAACGATAGAGGTTTGGCATGAGCAAGGATGGTAGGGAATGGGAAAGAATGATGATGAGTAATATAAGGATTATGATGGCTAATGTGGTAGTCATGGGAAATAATGGTGTTTTCCTTCCCCCAAACTCAAAGCTTTTACTACCCTTAAAAATATAAGAAGAAGTAGGGGAACGGATCAACTGCATTTCCAAATACAAATCAATGGCATTCAATGAACTTGACTAACAATAAGGAAAAGAAGCATACTTGTGCCTACCTACGAATATCGTGAAATATGTAGCAACATCTTGAGAAGCTTGAGATTTGATGTGGTCCATAATGATGTAAAAACTTGCAAGAAAGAGTAATGTGGAATTTGGAGCTTGTAGCATGATGAATTGTGACTTAGATTTGGAGCTAAAAATGCTCTTTTGATGTAGTAGAAAATATTGGAAACTTTATTTAAAGATCAAGATGGAATAATTTATTTCTCACTTATTTGCAAACCTTGTCTGCAAGCAAGTTGGTTTTTAGACAAGATCTATCTGACTACGCCCAGAGGGTTTTCACAATCAGAAATTTTTTATTCCTAAGGGATGCCCACCAAGAAGTTGGTTTTCAAGCATTCCAAGGTTTGATGGCGCCTAAGATAGGTTTTCATCATCAAATTTTATTTGGAAAGAGGGTATGGAGGTGACAGAGCCTGACATTGTAAGTGAGCCAAGCTGACTTTATTGTGTGGGTTAAGGATGGATCAGGATGGAGAAAAAATTTGGAAGTGATGGAATGATGGAGGTTGAAGTTAACTTGATGATAGTGATGAATTTATGATGTGCATGCACAAAAATTATCAACCACATAAGGAAATGAAAGATTTATTAACTTCAACAGGCGTGCATATCAAAATGAGAAGAAGGAAATACATAAGCATACCATGGCACTCATGAATGAGCATGATGAATCTTAGGTCTTATGAAAGGATTCTTTTATAGAAATCAGGAATGTGGGAATGTCACTCGACCTCTCTAACATTGGTCTTCATGTTCTTGATATCAATTTTTCATATGTCTCATTATGGATCCATCTGCAATCTTTTATAAAAAGTCTTCTTGTTAATATCTTCTAGTGAGACACTATTGGATTAGGCTCCCGTGAACTCGAGCTTAAAAACCAGCACATACCATGATAATGAATATTCATTGTTGGATGTCTGGAGGGAATACTCATTGGCATAAAATTTGATCTTCATGAATCACTCACTTATAGTTTGACCTTCTTTGATCTTCCAAGGACCTGCAAAAATTGCACTTACCTAAAATAAAACATGAGCCCATGGAAGAAGAGAGGTGATTAGTCACTCTTAATACCAAAAATACGCAAGATAAATACAACAATTTCTTGTAAAACAAATTTAAGGAAGATAACATACATACATACATGCATACATACATATATATATACTTGTTGGAGAGCGGTGGCCAACCTATACTGCCTAACAATATTTTGTTAATAAATTATTTGTTTCATGACTGTTTTGAGTGATTCAAAATTAAAATGAAAGTGGATTCAGAGGGATACCTCCAGCATAAACATGTTTTTTAAATGAATTAATATGGTATTCCAAATATGCTAAAGAACATCATGTAAGACAAATTGGTTTGCAATTTCCAACCTATACCAACAATCATTAATTTGAGCATAAATTTTTGTTTCACAATGGATTGACTCAATTCCAATTGAAGAATAAAGTAGGTTCCCATATGTACCTCCAATATAAACAAGTTTTAAATACAAGAATAAATTATGGGTCAAATATGCTAATGAACAACCTAGGAGACAGAGTTATGAGAGTACTGATTTAGGATATGCAATTAGTATTTTGGACATAAATTTATTGTATGTTATCGGAATTGAGTGATTCAAATTACGTTGTAAACTAAATTCATAGGAGAAGATTCCTTAGAAACAGGTTTGAAAAGGGATTGTTCCAACTATGTTCTTAAGTTTCCTATTCTACACTCGGTTCAGTATTTTGACCATATATTTTTTGTTTGATACCCAAATTGAAAAAATCAAATTGGATTAGAAACTAGATTTCAAGGGTTACTTTGGATAGAAATAGGTTATAAAAATGTTCCCCTACGGTCTTTCAAAACATTACTGTCCTGACTGTGTTTTTAGTAAATCTAGCATGCAAAAATGCCCCAATAGCCAATTTCTCACTAAAGTGATAGTATAGATGGGAGTGAATGTTTTAAGGGGTATAATTTCAATGTAATACATCCAAATAACAAGAAAATCATCAATATAAATATTATGTTGACCTACATATACATTTTCGAAGGATCTGAAGCTAAGCTACGAATCCCCAAATGTTTAAATGTTTGCAAGATATGAATAAATGATTATAGACCAACTTTAAAAAATTGTATTTCAATGCTACAGGATATATTTTTATGAATCGAATAACATATTACATACCTCTTTTGAAATTTTTGAGTCTTGTGTACTCCTTCTTCAATGGGTTTCCTTCGAATCCTCTTGAATCCTTCAATAGTATCTTCATTCACTGATCCTTCTTCCTCTTTCCAAGCTTTCTGCAAAAGACAAATTACTAATATGGGTGGCTCTTACTACACCACATAATAATCCTCCTGGATCTGTATTTTAATCCATGAAAATAGAAGGCATAAATAAATCTATTGATATTGCATAAATTATTAACATGGTTCAAAATTGCAGAGACTTACGGCGGGCTATTACACTATGCAATGATACAGTGAGGTTGTCTTTGTGTCTTACTTGCCTGTATGCCTCTGTCCTTCAAACAAAAACATATGTAGGTAGAGATGGAATAAACAAACAAACGATTATTAAAATCAAAAGAAGTTCAATACCAAAAGAAAATTTACTCAAGCAAAAAGAAGAAAGCTTCTCACAGAGAAATAACTATGTCAACCAAGTAAAGGGTTACAATGGCCGTGGCGACTCCTCGGAAACGACACTAAAATGAAGGGCCTTTTAATTAGCTTCTAGTTACTTACAAAACAACTAAGAAGTTGTACATTAATTGTCAACCTGGTGATCGTTGGGAACTTGAGAGTTACCATTCACTCTATGTGCAAACCACAATTTCCTTTTAAATTAGTTTATCTGCTTGAAGTTGTAATTCAATAACCTTACTTTTTTTTTACATAAACAATTGAGGAACTTTTTATAAAAAAATGAGTAACTAAATATTACAAAAAATTGGACACCGACTGCTCCTAGAGGAAGTCCAAGTCCGTGCCTCCTTGTACTTCCTTTTCCATTCTTTTTTTTTCGTCACCATTTCCTATTCTATGAGTGTTGAAACTCCTTATAGACTGCCCAAGTAGGATGATACAAAAGCAGAAAATTTAAAGGATTAGAAGGAATGGTTCACTATAAAGGGATTTGGTTTCTCTCATAGTCCTGCTGATCACATAACAAGCTTCTGCACTCTAGGTCCACTCCCTTATTGGCCATACTATCTACTTGTTTATTATTTTGTAATTCAATAACCTTACTTACAAATAGTGGTATGAATAATTACATAGTCTTGGCAAGGAACTATCCAAATAAACAACTACTAAAACTAAGTTGCATGGAAGTAAATCACACAGTAGAAAAGTAAAACACACGACAATAAAGTAAATTCACACTGCCTGTAGGTATCATGAGTATGAATCAATTGTCTCCCGAAGCAACCACATCGATGTGCAGTAAAACTAATTGCAGAATTGAAATTCTAAATGACTCTTACAGAAATTGAAATCCACACCAAACTAGGAAGTAAATGCTAAGACTAATTCACACTTTGCAAGAAAAATAGATTCTAAAACTAAATCACACTACACAGGAAAAGTAATTTATAAGACTAAGTTCACACTTTGCAGGAAAGTAAATTCTAAAACTAAGTTCAAACCACACTTGACAGAAAAGTAAATTGCATAATTAAAATCTAAAAGCTATTATTGCTAATTACAAGTTATTGTTTATGATAGACGGTAGTAAATAAGATTATTGCATTAAGCCCATTCATTGTAAAAATATACATTTAAATCACTACTATATGGATTAAAATCAAATTGCAAAAATAAACTACATAACGAGAAATGAAAAATTATATAATTGAAATAAAGCAACAAAATGAATTAAAACTACATGGTCATTAAATAAATAAAATCACAATACAAAAAGAAAATGATAAAACTAAGATCTCTCTTGAATCAAGATGAAATTGAAATTATCATTATTTGGACTATTGCTCTAAGAGTACCCCGTTGGAGTGGAGAATGAGCTCTTATTTATACATGGGTTCTCCATAACTAATAATAAATGAAGATCCAAAATGTCCTCAACAAATTCCTACAAATATGGATCTCAAAACTAATCCGAAAATATTTTCCAAAAATTCAAATCTAGTTTTTATCCAAGATTATTTTCATGTTGAAGAGAATGATGATGCTCCTTGATCCCAGGAATGACAAGTGTTTGAAGAGAAATTCAAATTATTTAATGTTTGTAGGTTCTATAGGAGCTTCTGCAACTAATAGAGTTTCCACATCTGCCTCTAGAGTTTATGCATCTGTTTATAGAGGTTTTGCGACTGCCTGTAGAGTTTCTATAGTTATTGATAGACTTTCTGCAGATGTTTGTCGAGGTTCCACGACTACATATAAAAGTTCTGCAACTGCTTGTAGAGTTTCTACAGTTGGTTATGGAGGTCCTGCAACTGCCTTTAGAGGTTTTGCAGCTTCCTATAGAGTTTGCACAACTTCACGTAGATTTTTTACAACTGCCTATAGAGTTTTTGTTGGCGTCGTTTCTACTGAACCAGGTTGAGACTTCTCCATCCGTCAACAAATCCCAAGATATTGGCTCGATAGAATGTAACGTCATCGACAACACCTCTGACATAAGTGAGGTCTCACCCAAGATATCTATGGGGACTGTGAGTGTAACATCCCCAACCCTCCGACTGGCAAAGAGGATGCTACCGTAATACTATCTACCCGGGAAACTAGCCCCATGAACTTAAAATGAAATTTAATAAAGTAATAACATGCACAGATGCATAAATGTTTAACACACAACAAAAGAAAATCCATTCCATTGATTCACATGTTCATTGTAATTCATTATCGAATGTAAATGCAGGGATTTAAACACAAGAATAGTTATCTTATGAAGAAGATCATCCCGCAACCAGCTATGTTGCTGCAAAGTTCCACCCAACCATAGGCCAATGTGCTCTTTAATCTCTCAGCAACACTGCCACCCCTGAGCCGGGCATAATTCCCACAAGGAATAAGGAAACTAAGCAGGATCACACATAGCCAAAGGTATGTTAAAACTCAGCCAAGCCAAAACTATGTTTGGGTTTATCAGGCTGCCAAAGGGATGGAAAGGATTGGTTTCTAAGCTAGTGAGCTCAACCATAGAGCTATGGACAGCTGCACAAGATCTGACTTGGATTTCCCAACACAAGGAATCATCCCCTTCTCTGTTGTACAGTCCCTCATGCTATGCATTCCCTTCAAGTGCTATTTAGGATGTGTAGTAAGGAATAATCAACCCTCGAGATCCCTCAGTGAGGTTCCTCATGCACTAGATTTATCAAGTAATTTACCTCTTCCACTCCTAACTGAATTCAGACCAAATCAAGGAGCATAACAACTCAGACCAAGGAAAGGGTGCACATACAACAAAATACCAATTGTTGGTCTTTAGAAAAATGTTGGGAAACCCAAAAACGGATTTACAGATGGAGAAAAAAACCAAGGAGAGAAATATGATCTCAACAATCGTTTAATGACACCATAGATCCAAAATTGACCTCTGCAAAAACCCAAATCACATTTTTATTTTTATTTTTGAAGGTGACTATGGCAATACGGGAGCCAAAACGAATGCTACAAACCCCAAAAACGTGAATCTAGCTTCTTGGCCACTCAGTAAGGTAAAAACGGTTCCTAGCCATTGGAGAATCCATGAAAACTTGGGAAAACGTAAATCTTTCTTGCCCACTTACTGAACAATACCAAAACGAATTTCTGGGCATGCAAAAATGAGGAAAATGACTCCCAACGTGAAGGATGAACACATAGGAAGCTTTAGCTACATGAAGGAAGCCCACGTGAAGGAGAATTGTGAGGAAGAATGGAAAGCGTGGGATGACCAAATGAGCATGCCTGTTGGGTGTTTTCTTGCCCCAAAAGTCAAAAACGTTTTTCCCCAAAAATGGGTTTTCCCCAAATTCGAATTTCCTGCCCACACTCTTCCCATCCTCATGCAATAACTACTTCAACCAATTTCTGGTAGAATTAAATGATTGGGTGAATGCGACAAGAAAGGTTGTTGACTGTTTGATGGGTTCTCCCATTGACATTTGGCTTTTCCCCATTGGCCCCAAAGGTTAAATATTCCCCCCTCCTTATCCTTAGGAAATCATTCCCCCATTTCTTTTAATGTTGCATAGACATAGCTGGTTGTGGGTATTTTAATTAAAATGCATATTTACATGATGCTAAAAATTATAATGCGTCGGATAGCATGATATACCATCGGCAACGATTTTAATCATCGGAACATAAAACGTTAAATCGATGGTGGGGCTTTTGACTTTAGCTCCACACCATGATTAATTACAATATATACATCATATACATTTTTAATGCAAACAGGGTCAAAATTGGGATATTACATTCAACAACATTGTCCTCAGTGCTTTACAAAATTGAACAAAATGATACACTGGTACCGCCTCAGTGCTCCGCAGAATTGAAAAAAAACGGATGTGCCAATCGCATGGCATCCTCCAGCTCCCATGTATCCTCTTCAGGACCGTAGTGCTCCCATTGCAACTTTACCTGCCCTATGGCTCGGTTCCGAAGCATTGTGACCTTCCTGTCGAGGATGAGCATTGGCTTGATTTGGAACTCTCCCTCAGGTTCCACCTGGATCACATCCCAATTTATCACATGGTTAGGATCATGTACATATTTATTAAGCAAAGAAACATTAAAAACATTATGAGCTCTAGTGCTAGCAGGCAATGCAAGTCTATATGCAACCGAACCTATTCTTTCAAGCACTTCAAACGACCCACAATATCTTGGTGACAACTTGGCACAACTTCCAAGCTTCAAGGATATCTTCTTTGCCCTCACTTTGAGGTAAACATGATCCCCAACACTGAACTCTCTGTTCACCCTATGCTTATTTGCATAGTTTTTCTGTCTGCCCTGGGCTGCTTTCAGATTCTGCCTGATCATTACAACCTCTTGCTCCATCTCCTTGAGCAATTCTGGACCAAGCACAACTCTGTTCACTGGATTATCGCAAGTCACTAGTGTCCTACACCTTCTGCCATACAAAGCTTCATACGGACTCATCCCCAAGGATGCTTGTTGTCCATTGTTGTAAGCAAACTCTACCAAGTGTAAGTAATCTTCCCACTTGGTTGGTTTATCCATCACATACATGCGAAGCATGTCTTCAAGCACCTGATTAACTCTCTCTATCTACTCGTCAGTCTGAGGATGGTAGGTAGTGTTGAAGTTCAACTTTGTACCCAAATCTGCAAACAACCCCTTCCAAAAATTGGAAGTGAACTTGACATCTCTGTCAGATACTATTGCCTTAGGCAATCCATGCAATTTGAAAATCTCTTTCATGAAGATCTTTGCAATGTCATCAGTCTTATGCGTAGACTTAACCAGTATAAAATGTGTTGCCTTTGTCAACTTGTCCACCACAACCATGATGGAATAATGTTGTCTCCAAGTCATCGACAATCCTGTAATAAAATCCATGGAAATAAATTCCCACTTCCATTCTAGAACTGGAAAAGGTTGCAACAAACCTGCAAGGTGTTGATGCTCAACCTTTACCTGCTAACACTTCATGCACCTTGAAATATATTCATCCATGTCCTTTTTCATTCCTGGCCAAAAGTACTACTTTCTGGCTGTAGCAATTGTCTTCTGATATCCTGGGTGACCAGAATATGGAGCTTGATGGATTTCATCCATATCAGCTCTTCTCAAATCTGCTACGTTTGGAATATAAATTCTGCCTTTATAAGTAAGAAGTCCATCTTCTTCCAACTTATATCCCTCGTACCTCTTCTCAAGACTTTGCTGCTGCAATTTGTCTTTTACTTGCTCATAGAATTCATCTCCAGCAGCATGATTAACAATTTGCTGCCTCAAACCTAATTGGCAAATACTAAGAGTTGCCACATGCATTTCCTGCACCTTCCCGCTAAGCGCATCAGCTACCTTATTCTCTTTTCTTTATATGTTCTTGATTTTGAAATCAAACTCACATAAAAACTCCAACCATCTAGCTTGCCTAGCATTTAGAGTAGGCTGATCAAACAAATACTTCAGACCACAATGGTCTGTCCTTAGCTCAAATATTATTCCCATCAAGTAATGCCTCCACATCTTGAGAGCATGTACTATGGCTGCAAGTTCTAGATCATGAGTGCCATAGTTCTTCTCATGCTCCTTCATCTTTATTGACTCATAACATATCACGTGGTTGTCTTTCATAAGGACTCCTCCAAGCCCTTGTCTGCATGCATCAGTACACACCACAAAATATTTCTCTGGGTCTGCAACTTTCAATACTGGTGCACTGGTGAGAAGATTCTTCAACTGCTGGAAGCTTTCTTCACACCTCGATGTCCATTCAAACTTTATCCCCTTCTTTTGCAAAGAAGTGATGGCATGTGCAACTTTGGAGATTCCTTCAATGAATATCCTGTAGTATCCTGCAAGTCCCATAAAAGATCTAACATTAGTCACATTTCTTGGAGTAGGCCAATTCATAATGGCTTCAATCTTTTCAGGGTCCACAGATATACCCTCTTATGAGATAATGCGACCCAAATACTGAATTCTATCTCTATAGAAGTCACACTTGCTCACCTTTGCATACAGCCGATGCTCCCTGAGCAATAACAATGCCAATCTCAAATGCTCTTCATGTGCTTCCTCATTCTTAGAATAAATAAGAATGTCATCAAGGAAAACAAGAACAAACTTGTCCAAATACCTGCTGAAGACACTATTCATAAGGCACATAAATGTAGCTGGTGCATGTGTGAGACCAAATGGTACAACTACAAACTCATAATGTTTATACCTTGTTCTAAAGGTTTTCTTATGAATGTCTTCATCCTTGATTCTTACCTGATGCTAACCAGACCTCAAGTCAATCTTGGAAAATACCTTTGCTCCTCTCATTTGATCAAAGAGGTCATCAATCCTAGGTAAAGTATATTTTTTCTTCACAGTGACTTTGTTCAGCTGTCTATAATCAATACACAACCTGAGTGTACCATATTTCTTCTTTACAAACCAAGGAGACACACTCGGTCAGATATACTTATTTTCCAACAACTCTTGCAGTTGCATTTTCAACTCTAGCATTTCTGGTGTACTCATCCTGCAGGGTGTCTTAGACACTGGTGCTGCTCCTGGCATAAGTTCAATTGTGAAATCAATGTCCCTTTTTGGAGGAAGCCCTGGAACCTCATCAGGAAACACATCCCTGAACTCTTGCAACACATGAAAGTCCTCCAACCTAGGAGTTTCATTCTCTGTTGCCTCCAAAATATGAGCTAGATACAACTGGCAACCTTTCCTATAGAACTTCTTAAACTACATTGCTGAAATCTGCCTCACGAAATCACCTTTGAAATTCCCTTCACAATCCTTGAGTTACCTTCCTCATCCAAGCACTCAAAAGCCTTATTATAACAGTCAAGCTTTACCCCATGAGCTTCTAACCAATCCATTCCAATGAGGACACAAGTGACCAATCCAGATCTACATAAGTGACCAATCCATTCATGACCAATGGACATTTCTCTACCACTTCACTAACCTTTCTCTTAGTTCCAGTGGCTAGCTGAACTAACCAAGATTTGTTATGCTTTACTTTCCTAAAGGCGCAAATCTCCAATACCCTAGGGGTAATGTAACTGTGAGTAGAACCAAGGTCAATTAAAATAGAAACGGATTCCTCAACAATCTTACATGCAACTTCAACCACAGTTGACTAGTGATCTACCTAGCAGTCCTCCAATGCTGCATAAATCCTAGGGACGACCCTTGCTACTTGACCCACTGTTTCTGCTTCTTGAATGTTGTAAGCTAACCTTACACTCTCATTCTCGAGTGGACAATTCCTGCGCATGTGGGGTCCTCCACATTTCCAACATTAGAGAGGTTTTTTGTTCTGCTATGGATCTCTTGGTTTCTCTCCCATCGCTCTGGCTTGGTGCTTCTTAGCTTGTGATGGTTGCTTCGGTTGATTCTTGAAGTTAGAAGGTTTGAAACCTTTTTTCCTTTGGTCATACTTCTCATTCTTTTTGTCCTTCCATGTCTTATGATAATCAAGTTTTCCTTTGCTTCACTCATAGCAATACTTAGCTTTCCTTATTACTTCTTCCAGATTTATAGGTTCGTAAAACTCAATTCTGTCTTTGTAAGACTGAGTCAATCCACTTAGGAAACGCTGGATTTTCACTTTTTCATCTTTGATGTACTTTACATACCTCAATAGATCCAAGAACTTATTTGCATACTCTTCCATCTTCTGTTGTCCCAATCTCAACTCATGGAACTCCTTAATCTTATCATCATAGTACCTGTCAGAGAGGTACTTCTGCTTGAAGTATTTCTTGAATTGTTTCCACACAATTCTTCTTTCATTAACATTCTTTACTTATTTGTGGTGTTCCCACCATATGGATGCTCTTCCAATCAAATTGAATATAGCTACCCTTGCTTTCATATTTTCGGAGTAGTCTTGAACTTGAAAATAATTCCTCATCCCAAGAAGCTAAGCCTCAACTTCTTGACCAGTCTTGACCTCACCATTAAAAGTAGGAGGCCTTGCCTTTTTGAATTCCTCTTGTGAAATGTTCTTGTAACGTCTCCTCTTATTCCTGTGAAATGGAGAGCTTGAATACCCACTGGGTTTTTAAGAATCAGATGACCCACTGGTAGGCCATTCTGGAGTATTCCTTTTTGTCCTTGGAAGCCCTCCTAGAGACATGGGACCTTTTATGGGAATCTCCCTTGGCGCTACTCCTGCTTCTTTCTGGATTAGCTGTCTGATGCCCAAGGTTTATCTGTCCCTGGATGTCTATCAAACTCTGTAGTATAGCTTCATTTATCTGATTTTGATCTTCTTGAGCCTTAAGCATCCTTTCATTGTCTTCTCTGCAACTTTGTAACTCCACCCTTAGGCTCCTCATCATGGCTGCAATATCTGTGGGAGTCTCTTGATTTCTCCTCCCATTGGACTCTGTCTCATCATTTCCAACTCTGACATTCCCCCCCATAGCATCTTCCTTGAACTCATAGGGATCCTGTGCATCATTCATGTCGTTGATTCTCATCTTGGCCCAACCATGAACGAATTTTTGAAACTGCTCTATGTGGAATGTTGTGTTTGAAGGTGACTATAACTCTATAAAATGTGCTAATAAACACAACTGTTAGCTACATAAG
The DNA here is from genome assembly GCA_001517045.1 of Pseudotsuga menziesii. Classification (NCBI taxonomy): domain Eukaryota; kingdom Viridiplantae; phylum Streptophyta; class Pinopsida; order Pinales; family Pinaceae; genus Pseudotsuga; species Pseudotsuga menziesii. Next base: position 1,173,677 of record LPNX010494942.1, read on the forward strand.
AATCTCATGAATTCATAATTACTTACCTGCATTTGGAAAATAATATATTGACAACTTTGTCAAGACACATAATTTTCTTTTCACCAAGAACGATGGTCTCAGGGGGACGATGGGGGTCAAGGGGGCGTTTTTGTTGTTGTTGTAAATCTCTTATTTTCACGCAATCTGGCGCATAAGATCACTGCCATTTTTCATCTTTTTGGTGCCTGTAATTCCACTAAAAAACTGCTGAAAATCTGTTTCTGGAAACTCGACTTTTCCCATCCGATCAGTAAAAAATCAGGTTTCTCACCTGAAGTGTAGGATGAACTCAAACAACTCGTCTGATAGGATCCCTTTCGACGAGTCATCCGCTTTATTGGGTCACTGTTGACAACTCTTCCGACGCTTCAACATATCGATCTTCATTTCCCTTTCGACGCTTCGACGGATCGATCTTCTTTTCTCTTTCGACACCTGATCGGATCGATCTTCTTTTCTCTTCCGATGCCTTATCGAATCGATCTTCTTTTCTCTTTTGATGCCTTATCGGATCAATCTTTTTTTCTCTTCAGATGCCTTATCGGATCGATCTTCTTTTCTCTTCCGATGCCTTATCGGATCGATCTTCTTTTCTCTTCCAACGTGCATGGGAAAACTTCTTCCAAGATGCCTCGAAGAGCTTCTCCCGAGTGACATCGAAAAACGTTTCCCGAGATTCACTATACTTGGAAAAAAAATTGAATTTTTCTTCTCCTCTTCCTCTTTCTGCCGCCGTGTCGGCTCCCTTCTGGCAAGCCTTGTCGACACCTCGGCTCCACTTCAACAAACATCTTTCGATGATTTCGACACTTAATTTTTCTTTTTGTTTGCCTTATCAACTGGGTTTTGGGTTGTTAGCCGATGTATCGGCTCAACCCAGCCAATACCATCAGCGCCGCCTAGCCGAGACCATCGGCAAAACTCACCGCTTCGAGCTGATGAGTGAAATATTCAAATTTAGAAAAATTTTGAAAATTTTCTCTCTGTTTTGGTTTCTTTGTCAGATGGACTTGGCTAAGTCATCTGACATATCGGATGGACTCATCTAAGTCATCCGACATATTGGATGGACTCAGCTAAGTCATCTGCTATTTTCCATACTTAGAATTTTGTTTTTAAATTCTCCCTGTTAGCCTGTGCTCAACAGGGGTTAATTCTACCTTTGTTAGCTTATTTCCTTGGCTCATAGAGGTCCAATATTGCAATCCTAAGGCTCTGATACCTCACTGTAACATCCCCAACCCTCCGACCGATGAAGAGGATGCTACTGTAATACTATCTACCCGGGAAACTAGCCCCATGAACATAAAACAAAATTTATTGAAGTAATAACATGCACAGATGCATAAATGTTTAACACATAGTAGAAGAAAATCCATTCCATTGATTCACATGTTCATTGTAATTCATTATCAAATGTAAATGCAAGGATTTAAACACAAGAATACTTATCCTATGAAGAAGATCGTCTTGTAACCAACTATGTTGCTGCAACATTCCACCCAACCATAGGCTAGTGTGCTCCTTAATCTCTCAGCAACACTTCCACCCCTGAGCTGGGCATGATTCCCATAAGGAAAAGGGAAACTAAGCACGATCACACATAGCCAAAGATGTGTTAAAACTCAGCCAAGCCAAATCTATGTTTGGATTTATCAGGCTTCCAAAGGGATGGAAAGGCTTGGCTGCTAAGCTAGTGAGCTCAACCATAGAGCTATGGACACAAGCACAAGATCTAACTTGGCTTTCCCAATACATACACACCCAACACAAGGAATGATCCCCTTCTCTGCTGTACAGTCCCTCAGGCTATGCATTCCCTTCAAGTGCTATTCAGGAGGTGTAGTAAGGAATAATCAGCCCTCAATATCCCTCAGTGAGGTTCCTCATGCACTAGATTTATCAAGTAATTTACCTCTTCCACTCCTAACTGGATTCAGACCAAATCAAGGAGAATTACAACTCAGACCAAGGAAAGGGTGCACATACAGAAAAATACCAATCGTTGGTCTTTAGAAAACACTGGGAAACCAAAAAATGGATTTACAGATGGAGAAAAACACCACGGAGAGAAATACGATCTCAACAATCGTTTAATGACACCATAGAGACAAAATCGACCTCTGTAAAAACCTAAATCACATTTCTAATTTTTGAAGGTGATTATGGCAATACGGGAGCCAAAATGAATGTTATAAACCCAAAAAATGTGAATCTAGCTTCTTGGCATCTCAAAAAGATAAAAATGGTTCCCAGCCATTGGAGAATCCATGAAAACAAGGGAAAATGTAAATCTTTCTTGCCCACTTACTGAACAATACCAAAACGAATTTCTGGGCATGCAAAAATGAGGAAAATGACTCCCAACGTGAAGGATGAACACACATGAAGCTTTAGCTGCATGAAGGAAGCCCACGTGAAGGAGAATGGTGAGGAAAAATGGAAAATGTGGGTGTATGACCAAATGGGCATGCCTTTTGGGTGTTTTCTTGCCCCAAAAGTCAAAAACGTTTTTCCCCAAATTCGAATTTCCTACCCATACCCTTCCCATCCCCATGCAATAACTACTTCAACCAATTTCTGGCAGAATTAAATGATTGGGTGAATGAGACAAGAAAGGTAGTTGACTGTTTGATGGGTTCTCCCATTGACATTTGGATTTTCCCCATTGGCCCCAAAGGTTAAATATTTTCCCCTCCTTATCCTTAGGAAATCATGCCCCCATCTCTTTTAATTTTGCATAGACATAGCTGGTTATGGGTATTTTAATTAAAATGCATATTTACATGATGCCAAAAATTATAATGTGCCGGATAGCACGATATATCATTGGCAACGATTTTAATCATCGAAACATAAAACGTTAAATCGATGGTGGGACTTTTGCCTTTAGCTCCACACCATGATTAATTACAATATATACATCATATATATATTTAATGCAAACAGGGTCAAAACTGGGGTGTTACAGTGAGAACCAGGATTCTGTAGTTATGGAAGAGGGTTTCTTCATGATAGCATAATCATGCCACTTGGATGAAACTGAAGGATTGACTTCCGTCGAGACATGCACACCAATGAATAAAGCATATCAATCTGTTGACTTACATAGACAACATATAAAATATATTTATTTTAACACATATCAATTTACTTTCCAATACTTTATATCATTATTTGTTCAACAAGCTTATAAGGATTCATACACAGTAAACACAGAGATCAAAGACACATAATTAACGTGGAAACCCTTACGGTAAAAATGACAAAAGCGTTCTTCATTTGGCATGAGTGATATTTTGAACACCTTTGGTATGCACACATAACTTGCAAACTTCTCTCATGAACTTCTTTACAATATATGAAATGTTTTTCCTTCTAATGCTCTAATGTCTTTCTAGCTCTCTCCTTTATCTCATCTCTCTACTCTGTTCCAGCTCAGTGCCTCTCTAGTCATCTGCACATAGCTTGGAATGACCTTATATGCCTTTTACAATTCTTGTTTTAACCATCGACTATTTCTCAACTGATAGTTGATCAATTGTTCTTACAAACTCAAAACATTCTGTTACATTAATATAGGCATTATCGGCCCAATTTACAATAATTCCCATTCTAAAAAATAGACTATTAGTCTAACTTGATTAAATCTTTAAAAAAAATAGGTCGAACTCCTAGTTTCGACTTACTCTTATCATTTTTTGTTGTGGCTTTTTCCATCGCGGTTTTGTTTGCCTTGCAACAGGATTCTTCATATTTTCGACCAAAACTCTTTTGTCTTTTTCTAGGGCTAACAAGCCCCCAACACTCACTTGTGGCTTGTCTCAATCTACTTCACCTACAACTTTCCCTCAAGTTGAGTTTTTGAAACTCATGACAATTCTTCATTACCGCTTATGCTTCTCATTGCACATCTTCCTTTACCTTAAATTAACTGTCACCATGTTAGCACTCTTTTGTTGAACATGTGAGAAGAGGGGGATTAAGGCGAGATAAGGAGATTATGTGATTGAATTTTGGCAATATGACTGATGGAATGATAGGATGGTCGCTAAAAGGATGACCAAGGTTTTCGTCTTCCCATAGGAATACAAACTTGAAGTGTAAAGTGATCAAAATAATGGATAAGGAGCTCGTGGTATAAGGTTAAAGGTTCGACGGTTTAGATCTAATGAGCAGAGAGATCAATGATGTACATTGAATCTGCTGGGAGAAGTTGCACGACGAGAGAAAAGGTAAGTGATCGACGAAATGAGAATTGCAAAGGGTTAAAGGTTCACTGTGATCGATGGTTGAATATTAAAGGGTAAACATATTGACGACATAGAAGAGTTCCATACTTACAACATGCACGGGAGGTGGATTGGTCTCGACCCAGTGGAATTTTTATCGCCTTCCACATGGCCGATGGAGAATCATTATGTTGGGTGAGAGGCGGTAGGGAAAAACCACTCCTTCCGATCCTGAACCCGCTTATAAAGAATTTTATAAAGGAGGAAAGGTGTGTGTTGGCACATTTATTTGTCTTTTATGCATTGGAGAAGAATGTGGTTGTGCTTTGTGTAAGCCAAGTCAGACGATATACCTTTCCAGCCGCCATTAGCCAGGTAGGCCATGTAGCTAACACACCATAATGGTTCAAAATTGTTTAAAATGTAGGGTGAAAGGGAGGTTGAAACACAAGTTCATGAGTTCAGTAAACTGAAAGAGATATTTGAAGACATATATGGTGACATATTTGATATTGTACTTTCTTTTGGTCCAGACCAGGAGTTAAAAATAAAATTACAAACCTTTAAAGAACAAGGAGTCGACCTTGACGGTGTCTACATGTCTCAGTTCCACCATTTTTGTCCAGACTAAACCCTAAATTGTCCATATTTTGTAGCCTAGTGTGTGTCTAATTACTCCCATTATAAGTGTGTTATCATGGATTCAACTAGGTCTAAGATACTTTCCCCAAATAATGCTCTAGTTATCATAAAGTCGCTTGAAGTGTCCCTGTCATTCACTTTGAACCAAGAATATTTCATCGAAGAAAACCTAATTGAATAGTTTCAACATGCTGCTAATGAGGAAAAGCAAGTATTTTATTCTAAAAGTTTTAAACCCAATGTGTCTATTGCAGATAAACCTTTATCTTTTGATATCAATCTATTTAATGAAGAGTCTCAGTTGGTCATTTCTTTGCTGAGTCAATTTTTAGGGCTGGACACTGATAAGTTTGTTCGAGAGCTTTTATTGAGTCTTTTGTTTAAGATGAGCATGTGTCATTCCAAGTCAGAGTCAAGTCAGTTGTCTTGTATTAAATTTGATGAATTCTTGGCTGATAATATTCATTCTCAGCTAGTGAATTTCCACACAGTAAGACTTTAGATTCCAATCCTACTTGGTTAGGATGTTCCTATTTTTCAATGAAGAAAACCTACAATTTCTAGAAATATTGTTTACCTCGTAAATCGAGAACAACACTTTCAATTATATGAACCTTAGAATAGCATAAATTTATAGAGCGATGTTTCAAAATAGGTTGCCTAGAGTTCTAAAAAAAATGACAAGTTAGAAAAAGCAGCTGACAGGTGCTAGACATCTCCTTTGGGACATGATTATTGAAAAAGCAACAAAAATAAGGCCATATTTAAATTATATTAAGGATAAAGAGATGGTGATCAATCTTTCCAGAGTCACAAAGTTGAACAACTGTAAAAGAGGCTTTGGATAGAAAACCAACAGATACAGCTAAGAAATCAATAAATTTTTTGAAGACTATGTCTGAAGAGGAATTGAAAACAATGGGTATCAAAGATAGAATTACAATAATATCTTGGTCCATAAAAGCTATTGGAAAACATCAACACATTGAGACTGTGCAAACAAAGGCAGACATAATGTTGCATAAGGTGAAATCTTTTGAAGGCCTATTTATTGAGTTATTTTAGAAAGGCTTGCCTCCTTTTTGAGATGAAGATGGCAAGTCGATTTCTCATTTTGAGTATAAGGAATTGCTAGTTAAAGTCATATTAGATCATACAAAATTTGAAGATATGACTCAGTCCTTGTCAGGAAAATTCACAGTTGATCAACTGGTTGTGTATTTTGAATTGATAAATTCATTCAGGACAATTGAGACCCAACTGCCACCTATTTCTTATGTGGGTCATGTGGATATGAGAGTATTGTATAAAGAGATGGAAAATCTGGAAATGTCATTGGGAGATGAGTGGAATACTATCAATTTTTTTTGTAAAATGAAATATAGACTACATTAGTCAAAATTTCATTTCAAGACCCAAGTTGAAGATATTTTGAAGACCACTTTGAAGTGGAATTGAAGAATCAAAAGTTAAAGATTTTTAGTAGTTATAAATATTTAGTTTGTTAAGGTTATTGGACGGATGTAATAAGGCAGTTACAAAAGCCTATTTTTAGAATAGAGGTAGTTAGAGATCAACTCGAGGATCATTTTTGAGGTATAAAGCATATTTTGTAATGTAATCAAGGTTGGAACCCGTGAGAAAAAAAACTCATTTTGTAATTAAGATTTCAAGTTAATAAAATTGCAAAGCCAAGTAGGAAATTTTATGTATCAGAGATTCTCATCTTGTTCTTTTTACAATATGTACTTCCTTTTTCTTATGTGAATGTGCTTCATGTTTTCCCCTTCCATTGTGTTATCTCTCATGCTTGAATACGTGTACATTGAATCAAAATTCATAATCATATGCTCTGGTTCTTTAATTCAAGTATTCACAAACAAGATTCCTCAAAATTTAACATCGAATTCATCCTTAGATGCACATGTTAATGGACTGTTCATTTTCTTCTTTATCGCCAGACAATTAAGAAATTAATTGTAAAAGAGTGATTACCCCACCTCTCTGAAGAAACTTCATTGCAAAGCACTGTAATTCGTTATAATTCATGATTTTGACTCCATGCCCAATGATACACACCTGTTTCATCCTTTTCAATCATTAAACCTATTTCTTTAAAATATATTTGGTCTTTGTATTTCTTTATTGAGAGATCCCTCTCTGGTAGGAAAGAAGCCAACTTTCCTCATAAAGATTGGGTTATAGGGTTACCTTGGAACTATCCTTCCACAACCAAAGGATAAAAATCCAAGTGATAACACACCCAATGATCATCTGCGACCAAAGTTCATCGTTCGACAACAATTATTTCACAACATCAATTCTCTTGCGATAGGCGTATAGTTTGTGACAGCATGCTACTCTTGCGACATGTTTTGAACTCGCAACAAATTCATAAACTTGCGAAAACATCACAATTTTTGTTTCAATTGTTAACTTATGTTTTCAGTCGAATGAAGTGTGGCTATCCTGATAAGGCTTTAGTTGACTTCCATTCACCAACCCATTAAAGGGTGTACCATCTAAATTAGGTAATTGGATCACACCTCCATCAGTGATACAGAGGACAACATATGGTCCCAACCAATGTGTTTGAAGTTTTCCAGGATGCTTCAAAAATTTACTGTCATATAGGAGGACAATATCCTCGATCTTAAACTACTTAAACTTAATATGACGTTTGTGCCAAGCCTTTTGATGCTCCTTCTCGACACGTTGATGAGAACCTCCGACAAAATGATCTTCTTCCAACTATACCAGCTACAACAATATTTGTTCTACTGTGTCGACATCTGCCATCTTGTAATCACAACTATCCCAAGACTGGGTACAATATATTGAAGTGGCATGACAACCTCTTGTCCTTAAACCAATCTGAATGGAGTTTGTCCCATCAAATTTTTGTAGGTTATGTGATAATCCCATAATACCACAAGTATCTTGTGATCCCAAACATCCCTATGAACATTCCATATTTTTGTCAATGCATTCTCCAATATCTTATTCAACACTTCGACAACACCGTTTGCTTGTGGGTGATATGGTGTGGTAGTTAATTTGTCAATTAGCTGATTCACAAAATGTGTACCTTGATCACCTATCAAAATTGTGGGCATCCAAATCGGGTCACAACATGGTCGAATAAAAATCTTGCAGTAGTCGCAACAATATAATCCCTTACCGGTGCTGCTTTAGCCCATCTAGTCAGGTAGTCTGTCGCAGTAATTATATAGCATGCACCCGTTATTTTTCCTAGAGGGTTAACGAAACCCACAAAGTAAACAACCCATTTATCAAATTCCTACAAAGTCAATTGTGGTACTAGTGGCTTCTCATCACATTGCGATAGTTTTCCAGTTCTTTGACAAATACCACATCTGCGACAATAATCTCTAGCGTCTGCATGAAGGGTAGGACACCATAATCTTGCTTGTAGAACCTTGTGCACTGTTGTTTTTCCTGCATAATGACCTCCTACAACACCATCACGTGCTTCATTCAATACCATTGGTCGCTCATTTTCCAAAACAAAGGGATGGAGTATTTCATTTGGTAATATCTTATAATTGCTCAGCGATTAGCTGGAAAACAATAGCTTTTACAATTAATTGTTTTTACTATGTTGTACTAAATCCTTCTGGTGCATATTCGGTAGTTAAGAGATGTACAATATATCTGTAGTGGTCATCAATCATGTTAATTGCAAACAACTGTACATCAAGAAAATTGTCGTCGAGATTAACAAGCTCTTCTCCACTTTCTAACCTCGACAGATGGTCTAGTCCTGAATTCAATCGACCTGGCTTGAAAATAATCTCAAAGTCAAATTCTTGGAATAGGAGAAGCCATCGACAGATCTTCCCCCCCAAAAAATGGCTTATTGACCAAATACTTCAAAGCAAAATGGTCTGTATACATTTTAAAATGTCCCCCTTGCAAATAATGCCAAAAATTCTGGAGAGCATATACAATAGCAAGTCCTTCCCTCTCAGTAGTGGTATAGTTCTTTTATGCCGTCAACAATTTTCTACTAGAAAATACAATAGGGTGATCAATAGAACCCTCACCTGGATGTGAAAGTACAACACGAGTGCAACAGATGACGCGTCGACATGTACATTAAATTCTTTTTTTCCAGTCTGGAAATACCAATATAGGCGTTGTAGCCATCTTATTTTTAAGAACATCTAGACTCTCTTGACATTGCTCATTCCATTGGAATTTAACATCTTTTTTCAACAATTTTTCCATTAGATCTATAACCTCTGCATATCCTCTGATAAATTTTCTATAATACCCTGTATTTTCCTCAACAACATAATTTTCTATAATACAGGTAGGTATTGAGGCATGTGACCTACCTACCTATGAAGGTTTACTTAACTTAGAATCCTTTCTTACAAAGTTCGAAGAAAAAGTATTTGAACCTCAACGCTTGTTAGCCCTAGATATTGCATTGAAGGATACACTTGCAAGACGGTGGGTTGCTCATAAGCAATTTATTTCATAATAGCTTCAATGGTGAAGATTGTTAGAAATATGATTTGGTGAGAAACTGATTTATACTGATAAGAAGTATACACGACTGACAAATCATGTTGAGCATGTCGAGCATCATCGTGCGACATGGGAGACATCGCCATGAGAGGAATGGGTTCATCAGTTTAAATTCATAAATGCTCTACCATAACATCCTTATATTCTATCAATGCTAAACAACTTTTAAAGAAATCTTTCAATTTGCTTACCTTTTCTGTCAGTTTTATCTTAAATATCTATTCAAATCTTTGAAGCATTTCTACAATTGGTCCTTAATTCAATATTAGGACAACAACAAAAGTCGATGCTTTCTTTATGTCGACGAACTCATGATGTGCATCAAGGAATACTTCGTTTTCTTTCTGTACATCAAATGGTACTTTCTTTTGTGGTGTCGATCGAACTCTTGAGTTTCTGTATGGTACTCCTTGATCTCCTCCAGTCACAACACCTCCTCTCATTACGACAACAATATTAGGTTCCTGAGGTTCCACATAAATATTTTGAATATTTAGACTAGCATTTTGAGGTGGGTTCCAGTTTCCCATGTTTCTAGCTTGCCATTTAGCAATCAGTTGTGGGAATTCTTTGACATTGTGGTCCAATGCTTTACAATATGAACACGTCGATGACACGATGTAGTATTAGTGAAATATCTGGAAAAATGTACTAGCTATCCACAATTATAACAAATAACTTGGCCCCTTCTGCAACCAAACCCTCCTCCTCATCCTATGCCTCTAAAAATACCCCCCCCCTAGGTTAAGGGTATTGTGCTTGAGCTCGCTCAGCTTGCATATGTTCATCATTTTTCATCAGATATGTGTTGATTGTTTTCTCCTGCAGCAACTCATATTCCCTATAGTCTTTCTCGTCATGACCCACACATCGACAAAACTTACAATATAGGCTAGAAGGCGCACTTACTATTTTCTGTAAATACAATCATTCCCCCAATCGATGACCTCTGGTCTGACAAATCTACTCCAGGGAATTCCTTGTGAATTTATAGGATTTGGTGCTCCTGATGCAAGATAATTTGGAATGTTGGAAATGAGTCTTTATGATGGCCTTTAGTTCTACATATAGTACACTAAAGTTCCTCCTGAAATTATTTTCCTTTCTTGATATATTGTATTTGCAGCGTGAGGTTGGCAAGTTGCGACTGTATCTGCATCATTCCTGCTCCATTTTCTCCAACCGGTGAAGCCTCCAACTTCATAGCAAGCTCAAGAGCTTCACTCTGGGATATAATCTTTTTTTGTATCAAGGGAACACAGATATGCGTTAGCATCGACGCAATAAACCATTCTTTATGTTGGACATTTGACATCTCAAAACTCACTTTGGCCGCCAGAGTTTTAAATATTTGGTCGAAGTCCCAAACAGACTCATTCGGAAACTGCTTGATCTCTTTTAATTTTGTAATGCATTGTGACTCAAAATTAGGCTTCTTAAATTTTTCTATCAGTCCAGTTCGGATACAATCTAATGATTTCTGAGGGATACCTGTGAGGACCACATAAAATTTCATATACCAGTCAAGCGCATGACCCCTAAAGGTTGTGATCATCTGGTCTCTTTTTGTAGCCTCATCTTGGACCTATCACATTGTCCATACAACTTCACATAGGAACCAATGTTTCTCAGGGTCTTCCAACCCATTCCCATTGAATATAGGTAATTTTATATCACTCCCCGATATTTTATATAACTCTCTTTCTATCTCATTATATGATATAGTATCTACTGTAATTTTAGTAAATACCCCTTCAGAATACTATCAACCTAGAAGTTGATAGCCATAGATATAGAATAACTGACTCTTTCCAACCATTGGATTAATTGAGGGTTCCACTATGTGGGTTCTCCGCCTTGAAATTTTTTCTTTCGAGTCTCTAGATTTGACAACCATTCATGAAACATAATGGGAAATTCACTAGAGAAAATCTCGTGAATATCTATGTAAATATATATTTTAAACCATTTTGTCGGACTCAGCCATGATCCTTTGCTTTCTTCATGTGCAAATTATCTTGCTCTATAATCAACCCAATCTTCAATTTATGGTTTCGTCGGGTGCCAAAATATGTCCCCTTCACCAGTTGTTGGCGTTGTTCCTACTGACCCAAATTTATACTTCTCTGTTAGTCAGCAAATCCCAACATATTGGTCCGACAGAGTGTAACTCTCTTGGAAACACCTGCGATGCAAGTGAGGTCTCACCTGAGATATCTATGCAGACCAAAGAACCAGGCTTCTACAGTTATGGAAGAGGATTTCTTCATCACAACATAATCATGCAACTAGACCGAAATCGAAGGATGGAATTTCATCGACACATACACACTAATGAATAAAGCAAACCAATTCGTTCACATACATAGACAACATATAAAATATATAGATTTTAACACATCTCTATTGACATCACAACTTGATATCATTATTTGTTTGACAAGATTATAAGGATTCATACACAGTAAATATAGAGATCAAAGACACATAATTAACATGGAACCCCATATGGGAAAAACCACAAAGGGGCTCTTCATCTGGCATGAATGATAGTTTGAACGCCTTTGGTATGCACGCACAACTTGCAAACTTCTCTAATGATCTTCTTTACAATATATTAAATGTTTGTCCTTCTCATCCTCTCATGTCTTCCTAGCTCTCTCCTTTGTCTAGTCTCTCTACTTGGTTCCAGCCCAAACCCTCTCTAATCATTTGCACACAACTTGGATCGACCTTATATGCTTTTTACAATTCTTGTTTTAACCGTCGACTATTTCTCAATTGACAGTTGACTAGTTGTTTTTACAAACTCAAAACATCCCGTTACATTAATACATGCGCTATCGACCCAATTTGCAATCATGCCCATTCCCAAAAATAGACTATTAGTCTAACTTAAGTAACTCTTATAAAAAATAGGTCGAACTCCCAGTTTCTACTTACTCTTCTCCTTTTTCGTCGTGGTTTTTCTCACCTTGGGACCAAATTCTTCATCTCTCCAACCAAAATTATTTTGTCTTTTCCTAGGGCCAACAATTTATGCAACTACATACAAAAGTTCCGTAGATGCTATAGAACTTCCTCAAGGATTTTGTATATGCTTCCAACAAATAATTCAATATTCAAATCAATTACATAATACACTAATTCTCCCAATGTTAGTAAAAATCAAATGAGATACTAAGACATGGAATGGAAAAACAACTTGAGCATAAAAAACCACATATGAGCATCAAAATGGATTACGACATGATTATGGATAAGCAAAAAGGATTATAAATAAGGTAAAATGATGATAAAAATATGTTATGTTCAAGGCCCATCACCACCACATCTACCATGCCTGGATTTCCTCTAGAGGATCCATCAAATAAGAGAGTCTGGTGTTTCCTAGCCTTCAACTATGCTTCTAGTTCCTCTTTGGATATCACGAGTTTCCAATTTTATCCATACATGTGCATATAGATTAATGCATCATATTACATGTTTGTTATTTCTCTATACATATTACAGTTTTATTCGACAAGGAAAGGAAATTCGATTGCATGATTGAATTTTGGAATTCAGATTCCTTAAATTTATTGTTGTTCACCAAGAGTTAAACAATAGTGAAACATTCTAAAGCATTACGATATAAGGGATAGCTATCATAATCAATCAAAAATATTATCTCAAGTTTGATTTATACACATACCCTATTAACTGTGATATCTTAACATGTGTTAAGTTAGGCATTGAATTAGCCCTAAAGTTTCGGATATCTTCCAGCTTCATCTCTATATAATGTATATGGACAACAAAGGGGGCGAGGGAACACACCACGGGTGAAGCAATAAGATATTAATTTTTTTTATAAGATTAGGACAATCCATTTTCACGTAAAGGAAGCACCGAAGAAGTCACAGGAAAAAAACAAGGCCATGCATGACCAACATAGGGTTGTAAAATCATTCAAAGTGGGATACAGAGTATGGTTATACCTGAACAAGGAATGACTACAAGGTCATGATAAGAATATCAAGGCTTTGAGGTATGACCCTTTGGAGGTATTTGAGAAGGTGGAAGATAATGCCGACAGGCTTAGTCTACCCTCATACATGTGCATTTACTCTGTAGTGAATGTGAAAAATTTGAAACTCTATGAACCTTCCATGTTGGATCAAGAACTTGAAAATGTCTTACCTTACACAGAGGACTTAGAACGAAAGGATTAGGAAGAGTCAGAAAGAGACACAATATTGCAGAAGAAGTCCAAAACTATTAGGAAAGTACATAATGAACTCTGGCAGGTGGCTTTGAAAGGACAACTTCCAGGCAAGGCTAAATGGTACTCTAAGGAGAAGGTAGATGGAAATTTTCCTTATTTCATTTAGTAAAATATTTTGGGGACCAAAATCCTCCCAAAATGGGGAGGTGTGATCCAAAATTAGATCAATATATAATTTGTCACCTATTTGGAGCTTTTGGGGTTGGAAGATTGGATGAATTGGCTTGTAGGGTCCATTTTATGGGTAGGTCTCATTTTGCAGTTCTAGGGCATGGAACCTTCCAAGGTCTATTTGAGGGTCTAAATGGAATTTTCGGGTGTAAAACAACCCATCACCATTTCCATTGTCCATGACACAACTCTTCAATTGAAGACCTTTTGTAAGAGTCCCTCCATCAAAGTCTGTATGAAGAAGTGATTCTTCTTTCAAGTTGACTCATCTAGTTGATCAACATAGTTATGAGTGGATTCCACGTGATCTCTCATTTCTCACACATGTAGATCTATTCATGTGTGGTATTTAAAGAACATTCTAAAAGGTCTAGAAACCTAACCCTAAACGAGAATCGATGTATGTACAAACCATAAAATTAACCCTAAATGACTATCAGACTATGTTAAATACCGAGCTTTTAGGAAAAAATGGTTCCACTTATATTGTATTGTTATGCATTTGAGCAATAGTAAGGGGTAGTTGTGAAACATTATAGAGGGGGTAATATATTATGTAGCAACCATTCCGGCCATAATGTCCAAGGTAACTCCATTGCAAATACCGATTTCCTTCTGTATTTACATTCTACATAAAAGAGAAAAAACATACTAGTCCTCATTATGGTTGGGTTTTTTCCCCTTAGGGGTTTTCCCAAGATAAATTTTGTGGTGAATGTGTGTGGACTATGTATTTATTGTTCTATTATTTCTCTTACAGATATAAAATAAACTAATTAAAAGAACTAGTGGTAGGATCCATTGTGATGAAATGTTCGAGTGGAATATCTCTCATAGTTTATGGATCAAATATTGATGCATATACTACTTCAGCCTAAATGATCTTTAAGATGACACACTTTCAACATGCACCTATCCATCTCCATAATGGAGTGATTCTTCCTCTTAGATACACCATTTTGCTGTGGATTTTTGGCAACGAATGTTTGTCTTTGAATACCATTCTAGTAGAAAAAATCACCAAAGACATCAGGTTCATACTCACCTCCTCAATCACTTCTCAACACCTTAATTCACTAACCACTTTCATTTTCAACCATAGCCTTGAATTGCTTAAATATTGAAAAAAAAATCAAATTTGAACTTCAAAAAGTATAACCATATCTTTCTCAAAAAATCATCAATAAATGTTACAAAGTACTTAGCAATTCCAAGAAATTGAGTTATCATTGGTCCAAAAACATCACTATGAATTAATTCCAATACCTGAGTTGCTTTGGTTTTGTTGTTGTGAAACTTGAAACAATGTTGCTTTCCTGCCATACATGCTTCACATACACCTTTATCTTCCTCAATGTTAGGCAGACCATTTACCAAATTATGCTTAAGAAGTAACTTCAAATATAGATAATTAAGATAACCATATAGTTCATACATAATTAATCTCATGAATACAAATACCACTAATGCATGGGAGAATATCATCTTTCAAAGCAAATGTAAGAAGTAATGCATTTTTAATTTTCTTCGTACAATCATTAGTTATGGGATTAGGTTTCATAGTTGTTCCAACAATTAGCTCCCAGAGATCATGATAAGGTAAAATGCGTTCCAACTTTGTTTCCAGGCGGGATAATTTTTTCCATTTAACTTATGAGACTCATGCATTATGAAATTATTATTACTGGTTATTTTCCAAAAAAAAGCTTATAACTCAAAAATAAATAAATAAACCCTTATAACTCCCCAAAAAAAGTTACGAATTCTTTTTTTTTTTTAAGAAAATGAAAGGCACTTATTACTTTATGAATAAGGCTTATGAACACTTGGTAACAAACATAAAAAAAATGGATTTCGAAAAAACTTACACAACTGAGCTATGAGAAACCCTAACATTGGCGTAATTATGGACCCCCTGGATTTAGAACCAAGGGTCTCGACGTTTACTTTCGATGGGGATACTGTATTCCTCCACAACTGAGAAACAGTAAGGGTTGGTTGTGAAGCATAACACATGGATTAATAGCTTATGTAATAGCCATTCCGACCATAATGTCTGTAATATAAAAATCCACCTGAGCAAAAGAGAGACAAGAACAAGTCTCAAGAGGAGCCCCAAGGTTCCAAGAAGAACTTCCAGAAGTTACTATTTTAAAAATTATATTACTAACATTAATTAGTTTAAATATGATAAGCCATAGTCACTTAATAAAAGATCACGACTTATCACATATTGGTGTATTTATATACCCCATTTGTATTATTCTTAGTATCAATTATACATATAAATACATAATCCAACATGTAAGACTTAAATTCTTACAAGTGGTATCAGAGCTACTAGGGTTCTCGACATCTCATCTCCTAAATTATCGTCCCCTCATATTTTCAATCCACTAATACCCCATCAAAGCCAGAAAAAAGACATGGGTTTCTAAAAACACACTTGGTTTTATTAAACCAAACACCTTAGCGAACTCCTCTATTCTCCTTCCCTCTTCTCTTCATTCCACTAATCCCCTTTTTTCATTTTCATTCCACTAATACTTCATCAAAGCCCAAAACAAGATGTGGGTTTATAAAACCACACTTGGTTTTATTAAACCAAACCCCTTCGTGTTATTTTCAACAAAATAATAATAATAATATTATTATTATTTGATAAGAACGGTTAGAGTTGTATTAATCTCTTTCTAGTTAACCGTAATCTGTAGAGTACAAACTTAAAGAGGGAGGATGACCTCTAACAATGCTGTCAACCTTCTTATGAATTATGAATATCTTGGGAGATAGATCCCACTTGCTTCTAGATATTTTTTGAGAGAAGGACAAAAATTGCTTACAAGAGTAAACTCTCATAAACTGTAAGCAGAGAAGAATGCAGAAGCAAAACATTAATTAGAAGGGGAGGTAAAATGCCCCTTAAGAAAAGGGTCTAACCTCTTCTAAGATCCCAAAAAAATGTTTGAGGCCGCTTCCTTTTCCCTACGTTATTTGTTGGTCTTTCTCCCTCTAGTGAGGGGGGGAGAAGGGGCTCAGAAGTCTTCAGGGTCGAAGCTTCCTTCTGACCCAGAGGAAGGAACTAAGGAAGCCAGTCCTGCTTGGGCTGAAGTCTCATGATTTAATGTCCGTGCATCTCTCTTGGAGCCTGAAGGAGGGATTGGAGAATCTTCTTTCATGGATGGGGCAACGAAAACTGTTTTCCGAGGGGCCGAAAGGACCTGGGGGGGTCTTGCCTTGCATCGGATCTTCTGCTACTTCACACTCTTCAGCTTCAACTTCCTACAAAACTTCAAATATGTTTTTGTTTTCCAGCGGAGGGGAGACTACTGCGGGAGAAGGGGAGGGTATTAAGAGGGATCCTTTTACTATTGAGGTTCCTTTTGCTGGGGGGAACAATGCCGATTAGTGATCATTTGGAACTTTGCTTCTTTAGTTTACTGGGGAAGAGATGATTTATTAGATTCGAAAAGCTTGGGACAACTTTTGACAAAGTGACCATAAACATGGAAAAAGTTGCATTTGAATGGAATCTGCTCGTAATCCAGCTCTTGAAAGTGGCTCCATTCTCCTAAAGTAAGATTTAGGGCCTTTGGGAGCCCTTTCTCGAGATTTACCTCTACACAAATGCGAGCATAAGTAAACTGACCCCCTTTTGGATCTACACTGTCCAGGTAGCACCCTATCTTATTACCAACGTCCGCAAGAGAGCTTTTCCCCCAAAGATGAAGTGGGAGATGAGGCAGTCTTACCCATACTGGAGCAGCTCTGATCTCTGCTTCTGGGTTAAAACCTAGAGTCCAAGGGGATAAAAACAACCCTCTCAAGCCCATGAAGAAGGGACTTGATCGAAAAATAAGATCTCATTCTTCTTTATTCAGAAACAGAAAAACAAAATAACCCCTACCAACTGCAAAGAGAGAGACATGTCCTTGCACAATAGGGTTCCAGTGTTCAACAATCCAAAGCTCTACCACCTTAAGGCTTGGCCACAACCCTGTAAACTTGCCGATGAGGGTTCTCTCTGAGAGAATGAGTGCTTGGTGGCATGGATATGAAGGAGAGAGTTCCAAAGAGGGGATCTCATCAATCTTTTTCACGAACTTGGAGGGGGGCAAAGAGGTAGACTAAGGAGCGGTTGCTTGAACAAGGGCCTTAAAGGCCAGAAGATGGGATTCGACCTCCATAACAAATGCACCCAGCAAAAGCGGATCCGACAGCCACTGTGCAGAAGCAACAAAGGGCATAGCCTAATCCAGGCACCGAATCAACAGCCTGAGTAGGCGGGTTCAGTAGGTGGCAGCGAGGGCGCACTTAGCAAAAATGGATCCGGCAGTAGAAGCAACATAGAACCTTCGATAATAATAATATTATTATTATTAACAATTATTGTTTTAATATTTAAAGCCTTTTCCCCAAAATAATATAATAATAATAAATTATTATCATTAATAACTATTATTATTATATATTGTTTTCTTCCAAAAACTATTAAAATTGTATAATAAATATTATTATTAGTATTTAATTATTATTTTTATTAATAGTTTATTTTTTAAAGTTCCTAAATATTCAAAGATCGAAATGTCATCACCCCTAGATAAATTTTCTGAAGGAGTGGAGAAAATAAACAAAATGTGTGAAAAATATGAAGAATAATTTATAATTTTGAAGGAAATGATAAGAAATCATTTGAAGCAAAAACGTGAAAAAGAAAGTGAAAATGAGAATAAACAAGAAACCAACCAAGGACATACTAAGGAAGAGGATAACAATGACGAAGAAAAGAAAGATGAAAAAAACATGCATGGAGACCATAATGTGGAAGACCAAAATGAATCTGCAAAACAGGTTGTTGTGAATGAGAATAACGAAAATAATCATATAGTTCAACATATTAATAAACCTGAAGAAGTACTAGTTGAGAATAACGATAAAAAAACAAAGAGATAAATGTGCTAGGCATGAAGAAACATGATGTCGATACCTATTGTAAAGAGGATGAAGATATCCAAAATCCTAATGATGAATATAATTATGATATTGGTAACAATTGTGAAACACCAAAAAAGGTAGAGGAGTATCATCATGGAAATAAAGGAAGTGGAAATGTTCTTAATCACGATGACTGAAAAAATAAAAACCCAAAATATTCTCTGACTCATGAGCATATAGATGCTTTGCAAGTTTTTTCAACTCAATCTATTCATGAATCACTAAAACTTAAGTATTCCAAGAAACAAATGGAGAAGATCACAAAGTTAACAATGTTTAAAGATCCATCGTTCTTTACCAAGGAAGCCAAAGACCAATCGAAGAATGGTGACATACCGGTGCACAAAAAAAAATCAAAGATCAACATCAGTAACACTTATGAGTTTCTTAAAGGAAATTATGTGGCAACACAAGTTTTT
Organism: Pseudotsuga menziesii; assembly: GCA_001517045.1. Classification (NCBI taxonomy): domain Eukaryota; kingdom Viridiplantae; phylum Streptophyta; class Pinopsida; order Pinales; family Pinaceae; genus Pseudotsuga; species Pseudotsuga menziesii. Next base: position 1,192,981 of record LPNX010494942.1, read on the forward strand.
CAGGAAGACATGAGATTGGAAACTCACAAGAACATACCCTATAATTATTTTGTTTTTACCTACATAATCATATGTAGGAAGAAATTTGAATGGAAATGTTACCAACTATTTCAAGAATTATTAAACCGTGGTACCATTATTCGTGGCAAGAATTCATTTTTCAACGTCAATCACGCCTATGCGTTTCTCAAAGGAAATTCTGTCAAGCACAACAACCCTATTGAAGTTACAACTAATCAAGCATTTAAGAAGTTCAAATTGAGCGCTTTTTACACAAGATTCGCGGTCAAATCTATTCAAGGCCAGATGACTTGTAATATACCAAAAAGTATATTACTGGCATTGTTTAAATTATTGTATATTAGGTTTAATTTATATAATTAGTTTAAATATGATAAAGCATGATCACTTAATAAAATATCACTTGGTGTATTTATATACCCCATTTGTATTATCTTAGTATCAATTATATATAAAAATACATTATCCAACTTGTAAGACTTATATTCTTACAATGTCCAAGGTAACTCCATCGTAAGTATCAATTTCCTTTTGTATTTACATTCTACATAAAAGAAAAAAACAAAGTAGTCCTCATTATAGCTGGGTTTTTTCCCTATAGCGGTTTTACCAAGATAAGTTTTGTGTTGAATATGTGTGGACTGTGTATTTCTTGTTCTATCATTTCTCTTACATATCTAAAATAAACTAATTAAAAGAAATTGTGGTAGGATCCATTGTGATGAAATGTTCCATTGGAATATCTCTGGCAGTTTATGGATCAAACATTGATGTATATAATGCTTCAGCCTAAATGAACATTAGGATGGCTCCATTCCAACATGCACCTAACCATCTCCACAATGGAGCAATTCTTCCTCTGAGCTACACCATTTTGTTGTGGAGTTTTGACAAGGAATGTTTGCCTTTGAATACCATTCTTGCAACAAAAATCGCCAAAGACGTCAGATTCATACTCACCTCCTCAATCACTTCTCAACACCTTAATTCACTAACCATTTTCTTTTTCAACCATAGCCTTGAATTGCTTAAAGATTGCAAAAACATTCAATTCGAAATTCAAAAACTATAACCATATCTTTCTCGAAAAATCATTAATAATTGTGACAAAGTACTTAGCAATTTCAAGAGATTGAGTTATCAATGGTCCACAAACATCATTATGGATTAATTCCAATAACCGAGTTGCTTTGTTTTTGCTGTTGTCAAACTTGAAACAATGTTGCTTTCCTACCATACATGCTTCACAAACACCTTTATCTTCCTCAATGTTAGGCAAACCATTTACCAAATTATGCTTAAAAAGTAACTTCAAATAGAAATAATTAAGATAACCATATAGTTCATAAATAATTAATTCTCATGAATACAAAGACCACTAAGGTGTGGGAGAATATCATCTTCCAAAGCAAATGTAAGAAGTAATACATTTTTATTTTTCTTCTTACAATCATTAGTCTTGGGATTAGGTTTCAAAGTTGTACCAGTAACTAGCTCCCGCAGATCATGATAAGATAAAATGTGTTCCATCTTTTGATTTTAGGTGAGATCATTTTTTCCATTTAACTTATGAGACTCAAGAATGATTAAATTATTAATATTGGCTATTTTCCAAAAAAATGCTTATAACTCCCAAACAAAAAACCCTTATAATGCCAAATTAAAAAATATTATGAATTATTATTTTTAAAGAAAATGAAAGGCACTTATCACTTTATGCAAAAGGCTTATGAACACTTGGTAACAAACATAAAAAATGGATTTAAAAAAAACTTCGACAACTGAGCTATGAGAAACCCTAACATTGACATAGTTATGGACCCCCCTAGATTCCGAACTGAGGGTCTAGACATCTACTTTTGGTGGGGATCTCTCTCCTTTCCCTCCCTCAATGGCTATCCCTTCAAAAATCGTCAAAAGAGTAGTCACTCTTTAAGTGAACATTTCCTCTATAGTGTCAAAACTTAAGGATTCAACTCTCATGGAGCGGGGTTTGATAGGGAAATTCATTGGGCTTTGGTCTTCCCCCAAAATGATGTCAATTTGGCTTGACACAAATTAGAAATTGATCATCTCTGGAAGCCTTCAGCATCATTTCTATGGTCGAGGGTTTTATGTCTTTTCTTTTTTAGAAGAAGGAAGCTAAATATTTGATCTTCAAGAATGACCCTTATTTCATGGGACCCTAAAGGTATGTATCTGAACCAATGGAATTTGTCCTTTGATCCATATAAATATATTCCTTCAATTGTACCTGTGTGGGTTAAACACCCACACCTGCACCTTCATTGTTGGAGCACTAAGGACTTAACATCCATTAACAACTCGTTAGGGTGATACATTGGCAAATTTGATCCAAAGCCCATGATGTTTACTTGCGCTCATATTTGTGTGGAGGTATATTTAGAAAAAAGGGTTTCCAAAGGCCATTAACTTCTTGATGGAAGGCTGGAACCACTTGAAATAGTCATACTATGAGAAACTCCCATTTAAATGTAAATTTTGACACGAATATGGGCATTTTGTAAGGAACTTCCCTAAAAATTCAATTAGGGTGGAAAATAAGGAGAAGGAGGAAGGATGAAAATAGGTCTCAAAGAAAGGAAAGACACCCTCTTTAATATCTATCCCGATGTAATTAAATGCTCTGTCTTCTTCCAATCATTTCAAGTTTTATCCTTTAACGATGTCAATGATGAAAGGAACAAGGAAGAAGGGACGTTGAAGGGGAATGAAGGAATAGTCCAGGATCTATATCTTCAAGCAAAGCAATTTGTTATGGTAGAAGAGGTCAATGAAACTATGCCTACTCTTCCCACAAAAGCTTGTAAGGAAATCCATTCATTGAATAAAAGTATGGACACTCTTGGAGGAATTTTAACCATGAACCAAGCTAAGCAGCAAGATGAATTAATAGAGGAAATTGAAGAAGATTGTCCAACCCATAAGAATCTCGTGCAATCGTATCAGGTTGGATTGTTAAGAAGTGATTCCGACTTCCATGATTGAGAATAAATAATCACATCTATAGATGGATCTTGATAAAATATTATAATGAGGCTCGCCTTTATAAGGCTTGAGCATGCATAGTGAAGGGTTGCGCCCTTTCACCTTGTAACTAATTGTTTATTTATTTATAATTAAAAGGTCATTTAAATATTCACAACATTGCCTTCCCCTTGGGAAAGCTTTATCCTCAAAGCTTGATTTTTATAATGTCGTCCTTCATTCCGATTCTATGTCGGTATTAGAATCAGACGAGACTTCTTTTGTAGAGACTTGCACTTCCTTTCCATTGATGATTTTGCATTGTATTGTCTGATTGTTCCTACATTTATGTCTTGGGGGTCTAGTTGTCACCGCATCGACGACATATGTTTTTCTTCTTTTATTATTATTATCAGAGTAACTGTTAGATGTTTTCGACCTATTTTCAATTTCATAGGCATATGATTGAGGTTTGTGGCATTGATGACCAGGTGGCCAATTATTTTCACAATATCTACATTGCGTCTCTTTTTCTTGTCGATAATGGTTCTTGTATCTTGTTTTTATTCCTTCCAATTTGCGTTCTGCAGCTTTTTCTTAATGTCTTGCCACTTCTATGTTATGTATGTCATGCATCTTTAATTCTTTTTGGAGGTATGGTTTACGACCTCCTAAATAGGTTTCGAGTCTTTGTTTGTCAGACAACCCAAATACTCGTGTTGATAGGGATTCCCACTGATGTGTGAATTACTCAACGCTTCATACCAGTTGTAATCTCGTAAGTTTACTGAGAAATCCATCTTCTCTGATTCCTTGAAACCTATTAAAAAAATCAATTTCAACAAGTTCCAGGTGTAGGCAAAATTGTCTCTCTTCCACCATAAGTACCAATTATGGGCGTACCCTTCCATATGCATTAACACATATTTCACCTTCTCCTCGTCAAATTGAATATTGTAGATGTCGAAGTATTCTTCCGCTTTTTTTAACCAGGCAACGCATTGGCCTTCACTTCCATTGTATTTCAACAACTGTATTTTTGCCTTAGGTGGGTACACTATGTAAGGATGATATTGGTTTCCTTTTGCTTTACATTTAATGGTGGCTCGAAGCTATTGGATGATACAATCGACATATTTGAACTGCTTCATTGTTGGTGGTGATTTTTAGCCTTTTCCTTCTCTACTATCTTACTGATAGCGTCTATTTTGTTGTTTAAGCGTGCCTCCATATATGGCAGTACTTTTGTTTCTATCTCTTGTTTAAGTGTCGCATTGTTAATCTTTATTTCTTTTTGCAAATCTTATTGATTCTAGCGAGTGTCTCCTGTGTGGAAATGTGAAATGAGGTATCTATCATGTTTGTACTACTGACATGGTATGTACTAGGCATTAGTTTTTGTAACACCTCCATTAATATATTATGGTTATGCGTCATGGTGCTCAAGTTTTGTGTTATGGTGCTTATGTCTTGAGTCATGGTACTCATTTTTTCATCCAAGTATTTTGTTTCTCGTTCATGATGTCCAATTTTTCATCTACCCTTCTTTATAATACCATGACAATTTCATCTTTGATTTTTTTCTTAAGCATTGTATTGTTATTTTTTTATCTCTTCCTTTAAGCTTTTTTGGTTAGCGATGAGGGCCTTGATGTCCTTATCCAATTTCTCAATTTGGTATTTGAATTCAGCCATGGTCTTGGTCCTTGTATGTAAAGGTGTGTATTTGGATGCTATTTTGGCTTATGGAGAGAAGGGGAAAAATAAATAAAAAATTAAATGGTGCAACCGTATCCCATTGGACTGTTAAGAAGCGAGTCCGACTTCCATGATTGAGAATAAATAATTATATATATAGATAGATCATGATAAAATATTACAACGAGGCTCGCCTTTATAAGGCTTGAGCATGCATAGTGAAGGGTTACACCCTTTCACCTTAGTAACTAGTAGTTTATTTATTTATAATTAATAATATCATTTAAATATTCACAACAGAATCCTAGAAGGAAAATGACCAAGCAACATAGGGAGAATGAGGCAGCCAAGGAGAAAGTGATGGGTAGGCAACAATCCCTACATAAACTCATTCATTCGACTTTGATAATGGTAAATTTTAAGGAGCTTTTGGGGAAAGATAAGGAGTTATCCCCATCCTCTATCAAGAAATTATAGTGGTATCCTATAACTTTGGGGGTGTGAGGGGGGGAAGATAAAAATGGAATCATTTACATATATAATCTACAAAGAAAGGATATCCATTCTCCTCATATATGAATCCAAACTAGAGTTTCAAGAAGTCATAAATCAGATGTCAAAACTTTGGAAAAAGAATGAGGGAATTGTTGTCAACGCCATAGGCGCATCTAGAGACATTACAACCTTTTGGGAAGAGAAGAAATTTAGGAAATAGGGGGAAACTAATTCTCAACACTGCCTCATGATAAAACTTTAAGGCCTTGAAATGCTTGAGATAGTCAGAGTTTGTAATGTATATGGGTCGGTTCTATACAGATATAAGACGAATTTTTGGGAATACCTAAAGGATGTGCATGAAGCACAACTATATTAAAATGGAACAGCACAAGGGATTTCAATGCTATGATGTCTCACAAGGAGAGGAAAGGGGGAAGTATGGTTAGATATCCCTTTAGGGAAAAAATGGAGGATCTAATGGCATACTAGGACTTGATGGACAATCCTCCAAAGAAAGGGTTATTCACCTGAACTAATCAATGGCTTGGTCCAGGGAATATTGTTGCCAGATTAGACAAATTTCTAGTGAACATCATATTATTTCAAAATTTCTTGTGTCAATCTATCATAAATCCATTTGCTTCTTTTACCATAGGCTTGTTTCCCTGTTTATGAATTCCCAGAGGATCAAGGACCCATTCCATTTCGCTTTAATATTCTACGGATTAAAGAGGAAGAAGTCGAATAACCCATTAAATGAACTTGGAATACCTTCATTTAGGGTTCTTCGAATTTTGTTTGGGAATCCAAATTCGGCCTTATCAAAGGAATGCTCAAGTTTTGGGCTAAGACTAATAGACCCCCCTTGATTCAATGAAGGGTTGAGATACAAACATAATTGGGACTCATTCATGAGCAAATGGGGAAGGTCAAGGTAAACATAGAGCTTATGAGAAAAGAAAATCATCTAAATATGTGAATGTTGGCTGTAAGTAAACAAGAAGAGATGTGGTTCTTAAAGTCATGGTGTCTATTCCTTAAAGGAAATGTCCAAAACACGTCCTTTTTTAATAAGCAGGCTAAGGAGAGGTTAAAAATGAACTTATTCGCGAGTTGGTCAGTGAAGAAGGGGAGAAGGGAAGAGGCTCATCATTTCTTCAAGATGTTGTATATTAAAGTAGGGAGATCTTCGCTCGCAATGGAGGAGACGCTTGATCATATTTCTAGGATAATCAGTGTCAAAGACAACCTCTTTATGGATAGTTTGATTTCAGAGGAAGAAGTTTTAGAATCCATATGGACTTTGAATCCTAATAAAGCTCCAGGATCATTGCCAGCTAGACTTATAATCATAATAAAGATCTAGTACCTGACAGTTCTTCCATAAGCTTTTATAGAGCATGCTGGTTTATTATCAAAGTTTATATATGTCACATGCTAAAATGCACAAGAGGAAATGTTGAGATTGGGGGAGCCACAAACTCCTCTTTCATTCCCTCATCCCAAAGGAAAGAATACCCTCTTCGTTGTCAAGGTTTTGACCTATCTCCCTCTACAACTCCTCTTATAAGATCCTTACAAAAATCATGGCTTCTCAAATCAAAAGAGTGTTGCCTAAGATTATTTCAGAAAACCATGGAGGTTTTATGTCAAAGAGGATTTTCTTATAACATGATCATTATCTAAGAGGAAATTCATTTGTGTGTCTCTCGGGGGGAGTAAAGAATGGTAATAAAGTTGGATCTAGCCAATGTATTTTATAGGCTAAGGAACAATTTCATCTTTATGATTTTGAGGTGATTTGAATTCTCTAATATCTTCATAGATTAGATTTGAGCTTGCATAGGAAGGTTGCGAATTAATCCCTTGATTGATGAAAGATCATTCTCTTTCTTTCAAACCTCATGAGGTGTCTCGTAGGGGGCGTCCTCTTTTACCTTTCTTATATATCACATTGGTCGAAGCACTAAGTAGGAAACTAATAAGGAAAATTATGAACGTAATCTTGAGGGAATTGTTATCGCTTGAGGGGTTAAGGCTACAAATCATGCACAATTTGTAGATAATAGAATTTTATGAGAGGAGGATAAAAAAATAAATTCTAGAATATTCAAATCAAGTATGGACTCCTTCATTTATTCCTCAAGGGGACAGGTAAACCTAGTCATTGGAAGAATATACACCTGGAAAGTCCCTGTAAGGATCCTTCAGAGGATATCTCGATTTTTTTGGGTTTGCAGGGCAGGCTAATTGGTCCTCCTTTAGATGTTTGGAAGACCCAATATCTTTCTCCCATCTGAAAACAATTGATTAGATTCATATAACAGAAAAGAACAAAATCAAAATCCATGTCTCGAATGCTCAATGCCTAAACCCTACATGTAAAACTACTTTCACAAGGTCAATACTCTCATTGTTTCCTCTTTTTTAGTGATCCTCTCTTTTAGCCCCAGCTAGTGTGGTGCTAAGTATAAGCCATGAAATTAGGAGATTTTTTTGGGAAGAAGGGAAAACAAAATCCGAAAACTTTCATCTAGTTAAATGGAAGATTGTAAGAGACCCTAAGCAGTAGAGAGGAATTGGCATTGTAAATATGAAGTTAATGAATTTGCCCATGGGGGGAAAGTTGTTATGGATATTGTTCAATCGTGGTAAGGAACGGTGGAAATATATCATTTGGAAAATGTATCTCATAAATTCTAGATCTCGAGGCTCAAATCGTTGTACATGGGAGGGAAATGGCTCAGGGGTGTGAAAACTATGCAAGGTTGCTGGCAAATTAATATAACAGGGCTTGTATTGGATCCTTGGGAACGGGAAAAGGATCGACATTTGGATGGATAACATTCTTGGGAAAGTTTATGTAATCAATAAAAGTGGATTGTATGATATAAGGATATGGTTATTAGACAAGGCAATCAACACATTGGATCCTATCGGAACGATATTTGATATTCACTTGATTTTCTTTTTACTCTCTTTTAAGGAGTTGCTCCTATTAATTTTTCGATCCAGGATAGTAGAGGATGGGGAAAATTGGTAAAGTATTCCACCAAGGAAGGATATAATCAGTTGGTTCGTGCCTTGTCCCTTCTCCCTTTCTCCCGCTTGTGGAAGAGAATGTTAAACTAGTAGCAACAAGGAAGGTCTTCCTACATGCATGTGTTCTTGCACGCGGAAGACTTAAATTAGGAAACCAGTTGTATTTAATTTACTTTTCCTAAGTTTACTTTGGAAAATAAATTAAAGTGATCTAAATTAACTTTAGTGAACCACTAGTTAAAGTGAAAGTGAAATTAGGGTTTTCGCTTTACCACTAGTTAAAGTGAAAGTGAAATTAGGGTTTTCACTTTACCTAAAGTTATAAAAGAGAGATCAATTGGTGGAGAGAACACACACACTTGTATTCTGACAGAGACATGATACATATAGGGAGAAAAAGTCAGACAGAGGATTTAGCTGAGAAGACGAAGGAGTAAGCAGTAGGATCATCGAGCTTCGTACAGCTGGGTCGTACACTCACACAGGAGGGTGTTGAGGTTTAGCTAGGATTTTCCTAGTGATTCTGCCGGGTACTACATTCACCAGGTTTGGGTGAATTTGCAGTGATTGTAAAAGTTTCATATTTTCTCATAATAAAATCTATATTTGACTGCTGCACTGGTTTTCAATATCTTGGGTTTTTTCCGGGGGTTTCCATACCCAAAATAATAGTGTCAATATTGTGATGTGATGTTGTGATTTATTTCTTAGTTTTATATTCCACCACATACTGTAAAAGATATTCATGTGTGGTTATAAGTAGATATTTTGCATGCACTATTTAGCCCTAGTTGAATATTAAAGGAAAATTTACATGGTATCAGAGCTCTGGTGAGCTAAAGTTGAGAGATTTGCAGCAACAGTGATAGATAAGGGGCAGGTCTATAGGAAGACACAAACCTAGACGTCCATAGATTCTAGGGCTCGACAGGTACACTTCACTATGGCCATGCAGTTGAGAGTTGAGGATAGAATTTGTTAGCACTCTGTTTGCAATAGTCGATTTATGGGCCTGGCAGAGTTCGAAAAGGGTCCTATTCATTTGAACATTATGTGAGTGCCCTTCAGATTATCAAAGGCACATTTTCCATGTTTTGAGACCGTCAGATAATCAAGAGAGCTCAATCTACGATGGTAGATTCCTCCAGAGGTGAAGACTTGCAGCAGGATAGACGATAGAGATAGGCGTCGTAGACCAACGATCCGTGATCACAAGGAAGAAGAGCGACGATAGATCGTGGTTTTGGCTAAAGACGCGGGATAATGGTCAAAGTTTGGCATTCGTAGAGTGCATTAAAATGGGAAAACAATTAAAGGACGAGATCAAGGCGAGGCCTGATCGACGGGCCGAAAAGGTTTCGTTGAGCAAGCATGCTCGATAGAAGGAACTTTCCCAAATCACAAAACAGGTTAAAGGACGGTAGTATCTAATGGTGGGGATGGGAGCATGAGCAGATCTATGGCCCTGGTCAATTTCGCACAACAAACTTGTGTAGATAAAGTCGTGATTCCAAATCGCGAAAAGTGGTATCGGATGCAAATATTGACGGTCATGATGAAGTAGAGGTAGATCTACGGCTGTGGCTCTTTTCGCGATCTGAACTAGCGCGAATAACGTCAGGGTCCCTGTTATAGCTGATTTTACCACACATGGTGAATCACACTTTTATGGCCTTCCCTATCCCTCTGCAAATTCCTTAGACCCCATTGACCATTTTTGTACCTTTGATGTTTCCAAGATCATCCCTAAAAACATGCAAAAATTGCCATACGTGACTTTTAAACCCGTTCTCGTGTATATATACGGATTTGACCCCTAAAAATGTGTGCAAAAGGCCAAATTCTTTTGGAGTTTTCCTTGATGTGGATCTGACTCACTTGTCTCCTGGCCTTCCATATGCCTTGAGATCGCTTGGATTCGACCTTTCATTACCCCATTGAAGAAATATATAAGGAACCCTTTGGATACATTAAAGGCATGAGGAATTGAGAGCAAGAGAACTATAGTCCATTATTGCCAGACCTTATACTTGAGTCTGCATCCCTTTGTCCCTTGGAGCACTTTTGTGTTCTTCCCAAGCTTACCTTTTGCTTGTGAGCTTGCTATCGAGAGATGGAGGATTGAAGTGGTGGAGGCCCAAGTGGGGGACTCAGTTTCTCCAATTCGTAGACGTGTCGATAGAGGTTCTCTCTATTGTAATCTCTATTTTATATTAATAGAAATATCTTTTCCTGTCCAATAATGTGTATTTGAATGAATATTTGATCCATGGATGATTTCAAATGCTTATATGCTATTGATTATATATGATAGAGTAGAGCTAACACAATTATATATAGTATGCTTGTCTTGTTTATTGAATGTTGAGGAAGAAATTTATCAATTCAAGCTGGAATGGAAAGCTCAACGGGGATCTACATTAACCGTCCGAAATAAGGTACGAATCGAGATCCTTTAGTGTTAGATATTTGGTTTCTCTTGCATATAGGAAAGGATTGATTTCCGGAGTCAAGCTGTCTGTTGTGATACCCCAAGCCATAGGAATTTCTCTCCGTAATAGAATTGGCGACTCCACTGGGGAGTTTCTAGTAGTTGTCCTTTGGGGTTTTTTTTTATCGACATTCAATGTTCTTGAATTGCTCTGATTTCTTTGTTTCTGAGTCGGGTCTGTGGGCATGTTTTCCTGGTAGTGTTTGATTAGTGTGAATTTTTTCTCATCTTATTTGTTTGCCTTCATTTTTATACATTTTTCTTCCTGTACGTGAGTTTTTAACTCACAGTCATGTATACACACGGTTTTGACTGCTATAACCACGTACATACGTGGGTTTTCTACGAACAATCGTGTATGCCCTGATTTTTGCCTTTTAGAGGAAGATTGATTGTTGCTGGGTGAATTTTGATGATTGCCGAGCCTCCTTTGATACTGCTAGAGTCTGTATACACCTTTGCTTCTGACCAGAGACACCTTTTTTAGGGTAATTTTATTTTTAAGAATGTTCTTGTCATTGCATTTTCGATTTTTTGTTTTGGGATTAGTTCATTAGATTTCTTTTACCTTAGTACTTTGCGTGAGTGCCGTTCGATTGTGCTTGCAGAGTCTGGGGGTGGTAGAATCATTCTTTTGCTTTACTATCTCATTTTTATTCAAAAAATCCAAAAATATTTGCTTCTTTTCATCATTATGCATTGCACTTTGCATTTTACATGGTACTTGCACTAGGTTTGCTTAGAGAAGTAGTAGTCAGGATTTCATATAGGAATGATTGCATTTGTCATTTGAAGAAAATTTTGGATTTCACATAGTAGCATGCCTTGTTTTTCATTCAACACAATGCATTTACATTGATTGTTAGGTGTCCATTTTACTTCATGTTGCGTCATAACACCATTGGTTGCACGGTCATCTACCTTTGTTGAGTAATAAAGCCAAATAAAATCAACGCTTAATTAAAATGGATTACACTATTTTCTTTGATAGGGTACACCAACAAGATTAGGTTTTAGGGTCTTGGAATAGTTCATTGTGAGTAAATTCTTCAAGACCACTAAACAACAACATGTATGTGTTTGTCCAGGTGAGAGTGTGAAATTCCTTGGTATAATTAGTGTTTCTCAGGATCCTCCTCTTACAAGGGAGTTAAGCACGAGGCAGTGTGAGCGGTTATTGATTGGGATGACCCCTAGTCATAACTGAGTAGCACCGGAGATATTTCTAGGATTGTATTCATATCTGGGGGCTCTTTCAAGAGTTTCGGGCTTTGCTACCCTACCCATACGGTCAATCCCCCCTGTGACTATCCGCTTGAGCATTGATTATATTGAGGTGAACTTAGTTGCCTTACCTAGGTTATCGAGGGGGTACTTTGCAGGGGTTATTCTACAGGTGTCCTAGCCAGGTTGGGGTCGGACAACACAATCTCTATATGCGTTGAAGCTAAGGGCCACAATAATTGGTTATGAACCTCCGCTTGTTGTGTATGGGAGTCTCAAGCCTCTCCTAGGCGAGACATACCTGCTTCATTCAGGATCTCACATATCCTACCCTTGTTTGCTTGTGATTGGATTTAGATTATATTGGTGTATGCTCCGTGCACATTAGCTTGCTTAGGGTTTGCATAATTAGAGAGTCTTTTTCATTTTTTTGAGTCATTGTGGATTTGGGTGCGACACCCTGCCGTTCTCGTCGTTTAGCAGGACTTCCGCCTTCTACATCTCCTCCTCCTTTGGGAGAGAGAAACAGACAGTCCAGGCGGACTACTTCTCACATTGATTCACACACAATGGGAGATCATGAAGATGAAATTCTTGAGCTACTTTCTTTCCTTCATGAGGTTGAAGAAGAAGAGCCTACCCCTACATATGATCCTTCATCTGATATACCTACATACTCTGGGTATGATCCTTCACATGATATATCTACACACTCTAGGTATGATCCCTCATCCATAGGTCGCTGGTATTGGATGCCGGGCGACAAGACTCATCATGAACCTACAAGCACTAGTTATGTTAGTTATGATATGTCTGGTATTCCTGTACATGATTCAGTACCGCATACCGAGTTGAAGTTTGAACCTAACACTATGCTTGGGGGCATTCCTAGTCACTTCCATGTGGAGAGATTTGGGAACACGAGTCACATTGCACCCTCCATCCCGGCGGTGGAGGTCACATCACATGTTCATCCTATACCTAGTGCTAGTAGTCCTATTCGGATACCAAAGCCAAAATGAGTGACGGTAGGGAATACCACTTACATAATTTCACATGTCCCTTCATCCTCTATTCCTAGTTCTTCAAATGCTATTCCTCCCCCCACATTCACGCGGTCCTTCGGGCCGGAATGTTGCTACGAGTCATGTGCATACTGGTGCTACTCGCGTAGTTGTGTCTCAGAGTCAAGTACCTCCTGTTGTATTGGGAGGTCATATTCCTATTTCCAGAACGCCTATCCCTACCTATGGAATTTCTCATGGGACATCTCATGGGACTTCTTATGGACCATATTATGGACTGCAGGATGCATAGAGTTATTCACCTTATGGGTACGGGTATCAACAACCCGCTTACTCTCTAAATTATGGATTTATACCCCCACATAGTCAAGGTACACCACATTGTGGTGTTTCCATGCCACCCTACACGGGTCAAACGGGAGGAAGATACTATGGCCATGGCCATGGTGGTTACGGTAATCAGTCCTATGTGAACCAAAATTATCAGGGAGCGTCTCATCGATTGGCTCAACCTAGGCTCCCTTTCCTCGCAATGTTAAATCTACCTGACCTGTCGAGACTAACGAATGATCCGTTATCTTATGACCCGGCTTGGTCGGTTGTCCCTACGAAGCTTCCCTTGGACATTTCCAAATTCGAGGGCAAACCAGGAGAAGATCTGAGTGAACATGTTACTACATTTCACCTCTGGTGCTCTTCTAATTCCTTACACAAAGATTTGATTCGTTTAAGGCTATTTCAACGCACCCTCACTGGGCCTGCCGCGAAATAGTACATAGAGCTACCTAGGGGGGCATTCACTTTGTTCGATGACCTAACTACGGCTTTTCTCAACCACTTACAGCTACTACTGCATTATGACGTTGGTACTGAACTCTTGTCGACATTCCGACAAGATAAATCCACGCATATCTCGGACCATATCCAAGAGTGGTGTAGACGAAAGAGATTGATTAAAGCCTTCATACCACTGGAGTTTCTCCTCGAATGGTTCCTTAAATCGTTTCTGCCTTATATAGCAAAGGATGTCTCTACATTCGGAGTTCAGAACGAGGAAGAAGCCATTTTTAGGGCGCAAGAATTGGACTTGATTTATGCTAAATCCGGTTTGTTATATGAGATCATTCCTAATGCTCTGCGTTCTAGTTTCGACCCTAAGATCAAACCTGGACCACATGCCGATGGCATTGTTGGTTGTACGAGAGCCAAACCTACAGATTTCATTGTGAAACAGGTCAGTCAATTATCTTTCAACCAATCTTCCTCGGGACAAGCCACGACTTCGTCTCAACCCACCCAAACGAAGAGTGTGTTGTCGGTGCAATCGTCGGACCAGAAGGGTAACCAATAACCCGGAAGGAATAAGAAGAAGGGTAAAAACAATCGTAAGGGTGGGAATAAGAATGAAAATGCCAATTCTAATGACAAGAATTCCCAAAATGCTGGTGGGGACAAGCAGCCTAAACATAAGGTTAAGTTTCCTTGCAAGTTGTGTAAGGATGACCACCTCACTCACTTGTGCCCTCGGATAGAAGAAGCCTCGAGATTCATAGCGCAGGGCCCAGCTGTGCTGACCAACCCTTTACCTCATAATCAAAACATGAACTCGAGGACCCATGATCAGTCTGGTGGGGATCAAGATCCACTGAAATCTAGTAGTGGTCATGGTTGCATCAATATGGTGTGTGCTACTAAGGTTGTGACTCATGCGAAGGACTATGGTTCCTCACAACCAGACCTTGGAAAGGAACCTACTCCACCCAGGAGTCCTTTGCGTATTGAAAACACTGTGGATAAACCTGAAGTTGCTCCTCGCATTCCTAAGGGAGTCCTTAAGCGTTTGGGGCACAATCCTAATGCCCGAGCCTCCCAGAACTATTCTATTGTCGAGGATTTACCACACTCCTTGTGCGATGTCTGCACTCGAAGTACTTTAGAGTTGTACTTCACAAAGGAAAGCTTTTCTTTTTCTGCTCTTGGTGTTAACGATGATAATTCTTCCTCTATCATCAAATTTGAAACCGCGGGACTACAACCTCACTTGCCTTACTATGTGTCTCTCTTGATTCATGTAGAATGTCTTAACATGACCATCAAACACACTGTGATTGACGAAGGCGATGCTGCTTCCGTGATGTCTTTGGAATGTTGGAAGGGTTTGGGTTCCCCGGAGTTGTCTAAATCCGCTACCATGTTGACTGCTTTTGATGGTAGATCGTTTTGGCCACATGACATGCTTCCTTCTCTCAGGGTCCGTTTGGGAGGGAAGACCGTTGCGATAGAGGTCGAGGTAGTTGATGCGCCCCTTGACTACAATTTGTTGCAGGGTAGGAATTGGATGTACAGTATGCAAGCCGTAGATTCTTCTCTATTTCGAGTTGTATGCTTTCCATTTAATGGGAAGATAGTGACGATTGATCAAACGTCATTCAAGAATCCGCCTGTTACTGCATCTTAAGGAGCTTCTATCTTGATTGTCGAGCACTCTCAGCCATCAACTGGGAGTGTGGGTGTTGGCATGTATCCATCCCTTATGGGAAGCTTTAGTTGTCCTGCCTGTTCTTATGATTGGGTCTAGTTCCGGTGAGGCTTCGTCGTCAATAAGATTGGTTTCTTTTCACACAACCCATATGGAAGATCCTTGGATTCTTCCTACACCAAGTCCTTCATGTGAGCCCATCGAAATAGACGTGTTGTTGCTGCAACTTTGATAGCATATCAAACTAATCTTGAATGCGTTGCAGAGCCTAGTCCTTCCTCTTTGCGGATGGAGGAGGAGGACCCATATGTGCTGCCTGCATGGGCAGTTCAGTCTTCTCACTCACATGACTGCCTTGATACTGTTTTTCCTTCAGATGAAGCTATTATTGAGGCC
The DNA here is from genome assembly GCA_001517045.1 of Pseudotsuga menziesii. Taxonomy (NCBI): domain Eukaryota; kingdom Viridiplantae; phylum Streptophyta; class Pinopsida; order Pinales; family Pinaceae; genus Pseudotsuga; species Pseudotsuga menziesii. The sequence continues at coordinate 1,208,843 of LPNX010494942.1, forward strand.
ATGTCTGGGGTTGAGCCACCTTGGGAAGAGTTACATCATAGATCTTATTTTCTTCCCAAACTTGACCGTTTGGAGCGTGAGGACTTTAGGGAGGTTCTTAGTGAGAGAATTGGTAGTCTCGTGGTTCCATTAAGCTCTCCTGGTCCGATGGCCAATGGAAACATGACAAATATATCTCTTACCATTCCTATCAATATCTCTCACGATTTTGGCAAGATTGAGAATGTCTATATTGGGGCAGAAAGTTCCCATGCCGAGATTCAAGAGTATACCGAGTTGTTCAAAGAATTTCATGATGTATTTTCTTGGTCATACGAGGAAATGCCAGGTATCAACCCTCGCATTGTTGAACATGAGATTAAAACTTATCCCAATGCTAATCCTGTTCGACAATGCTTGCGTGTGGTGAATCCTAGGAAAGCACCCGTGATTAAGGCTGAGATAGAAAAGTTGTTGAATGCCGATTTTATCTATCCTTTTCCCTTGATAGAGTGGGTTTCAAACCCCATTCCGCTTGATAAGAAGCAGGGAACGATCCGCATATGCACTGATTTCCGTGACTTGAATCATGCCTATCCTAAGGATAATTTTCCCACACCATTTATCAACCAAATTTTGGATGAGTGTGCGGGAAGCGAGGTATTTTCCTCTATGGACGGCTTTTTCGGATACAATCAGATACAGATCAAACCTGAGGACCAGCATAAAACTGCCTTTATTTTTCCTTGGGATACCTTTGCATATCAGAAGATGCCTTTCGGCCTTAAAAACACCGGAGCCACTTTTCAGCGGGCTATGACCTTGATCTTCCATGATCTCAAATCGATTATTCAAGTCTTTTTGGATGACCTTGCTGCTTATTCTCGTATGAGAATGCGTCATTCCTACCATTTGAGATTAGTGTTCGAAAGGTGTTGCCATTACTTAGTCAGGTTAAATCCTCACAAGTGCATGTTTTGCGTGAAGTCTAGTCACTTATTAGGGTTCATTGTCTCCAAGGAGGGTATAAGAGTCGACCCTTTGAAGGTTGAGGCAATACTTCAATTGTCTCCCTCGAGAAACATTAGACATCTTCAATGTTTGCAAGGCATGGCAAACTTCTTACGAAGATTCGTCGTGAAATTTGCCAATTTGACTAGAGGCTTTATGCGTCTTTTGAAGAAGGACATTACTTTTTGTTGGGATGAGCGAGCCCAGGAGTCCTTCGATGCACTTAAGCGAGCCTTAGCATCGGCCCTAGTGATTAGTCCACCCGACTATAGCCGTGACTTTCTACTTTATGTGGCCGTGTCCATTGAGACGATTGGTATGGTTTTGGTTCAAGAAGATGAGGAGCTCCAAGAGCATGTCATATATTATCTGAGCCGGAACCTTATAGATGTGGAGATCCGTTATTCCCATGTGGAGAAGCTTGCCTTTACTACCGTTCATGCGGTTCAAATATTGAGACACTGTATTCTCCTTCACTAGACCTTGGTGGTAGCCCATGTCAATCCATTTTAGTTCGTCCTCACTAGAAGGATGAATGGGGGAAAATATAATAAGTGGATTGTCATCTTGCAAAAATTCGATCTCGAGTTTGTTTCGGCAAAATCGAAGAAATCGTTGATTTTTGCAGAACTTATATCTGATTTCCTGAGCGAGGAGGAGGAGGAGGCTTGTGAAGATACTTTTGTCAATGAGCACATCTTCTTGATCTCAACTTTGGATCCATGGTATGTGGATATTAACATATATTTACAAACATTGAAGGTCCCTACTCACCTTTAACGGGATGAACGACAACGATTACGTCACGTATCCAAGAATTACCTCATAGTGGATAAGACATTATACCGTCGTGGGGTAGATTCCATTTTACGTTGTTGTTTAACTCATGAGGAGGTTGAGCTTGTGCTGAATGATTGCCACAGAGGGGCATGTGGTGGTCATTTATTTGGGCTTTCTACAGCCCAAAAAAACTTGAGAGCAGGTTATTTCTAGTCGTCGATCTTTAAAGATTGTGTCAATGCGGTCAAGAAGTGCCACCCTTTCCAGGTGTTTGCATGTAATATGCGCTCACGTCCTGCTCCGTTACATCCAATTATCACCGTCAATCCCTTCACTAAGTGGGGGCTTGATTTCATGGATTGCAACCCAGCTTCAGCTGGGGGGCATGATCATATTATCGTGGCTGTTGACTACTTCACGAAATGGGTTGAGGATATGCCTACAATTAAATCCGACGGTGAGACAACCGCACACTTCGTATTCAACCAGATTATTACTCGGTTCGGTATTCCGAAAGAGCTTGTCACTAACCATGGTAGGCACTTTCAAAATCGGATGATGGAAGAGTTGGCCTCAAAGTTAGGGTATAAGCATGAGCATTCTTCTTCTTATTACCCTTAAGCGAATGGACAGGTTGAAGCAGTGAACAAATCACTCAAGTCTATTCTCCAACGAACCGTCGCACAAAGCAAGACCAATTGGCATATCATGTTATATCTTGCTTTGTGGGCTTATAGGACTACGGTTAAGACTACCACCGGTTTTTCTTCATATCAGCTTGTACATAGAGTGGAGTCTGTATTGCCAGTTGAGTGCGAAATCCCTTCTTTGAAGTTAGCCATAGAGCTCTTACCAAACACTTCCCCATTGGAGGAGCGTTTGGTCCACTTAGAGCAGCTTAATGAGCAGCGCCGAGATGCCTTGGTGGCTATAGAAGTGAATAAGCATCGCATTAAGGTCCAGTGTGATAAATTTGTCCATCCAAGGAGGTTTAGTGAAGGAGATTTGATCCTTTTGTGGGATCAAGCTAAAGAACCCTTGGGGGCAGGAAAGTTCAACCCCATGTGGCATGGTCCTTACGTGGTTAAACATGTGTTAGAGAAGGGTGCTTATGAGCTAGTAGATTACGAGGGGACGACCTTGGCGGAGCCTAGAAATGGGCTCTATCTTAAAAAGCACTATGCATGATTTTTAGCCAGGGCTGAGTATTGTATATTATTGTACAACATTTTGCGTAGTTAGGTTTTTCTTATGGTGATCGGGTTTGTTGATTAGCTTCCATTTCTTATGGAAGATGTCAATGGAGTCTTCCATCTATATAGGATTCGTGGATGGTGCAAGCCATCACATTGAACACTCAGCCTCTGCTGCTTGGGTGATTTATACTCCTACGGGTCAGGTATTGTCTTTAGGAGGCGTATGTTTACGACCCTCTTCAAACAATGTTGTTGAATATAGTGCTGTTATCGAGCTTCTACGGGATGCCATTTCACATGGTGTTCTATCTCTTGAGGTATGTCTTGATTCGGAGTTAGTAGTGTCACAACTTAATGGCTTGTATCATGTTAGGGATCCAACGTTATTACGAAGATTCTTACGTGTGATATTGTTAGAACAACAATTTCACAACATAACATACATACATGTACCAAGAATTTATAATCAAGTTGCTGACTCATATGCTAACTATGTGTTAGATTGGCATTTGTTTCATAGACAATAAGCTCATCACAAACATACATTTTTACACATGTAAATAAATAAACTGATCATCATAAAAGTTTTTCATTAAACATCCAAAATGTGATAATACATAAGTGTCATAATACAAAAATGGGGCTTTCGAGCCACCAAAATATAAATACATGGTAGTACAAAATGTATCACTCCCAAGTATCTAAGCCTAGGGAGGAGGAGGGGGGTTCTGATCGTGCAATGTCACCACGGCTCTAGCTAGGCGTCGAAACAACCGCAACCATGCTCGTGGCATACCCACCACCTAACGCTACATGGCCTCAGGCAAATCCTCGACCTACGCCATGGGTACCCTATGTGTCAGCCGCACAAAGTTGGTATGAATGCTTTGGAGCGTCTACAACAGCCTCGATCCACAAAGAGGTGGTAGGACCCACTCAGATCGATGGTTGCATGGGAAGGTCGATCTCAATCGACGGGTAAGAACATGCCTCGGTCTAAAGCTGCTCGTTGTATCAAGAGAGGAGAAATTGGCGGCAGAGGTAAATAAACGTGGATGGTGGACGTGACAGGTTCCCCAAATCAGAGGGCTGAGGAAGCCTTAGGGCTGTAAGTGTTGCATCCAGTGTGGAGATGACAGTGGAAGGGACGTTCATACGCGTAATCCACCTCCCGATAGATTAGTCAATTCCCCCGACGCCATTTTTTATAAACCTAAGGAAAAGGTCCCGTCCAATGACACTAACTTCCTCGACTCCACAGGTCCGGCATATGGCTCACGTAGGAAAAATAGTAGGGAATTAGGAAGTTCAGGTTTTGAAGTGACGAATCAAACATCTACATGAAGTGAAGAGATGCCACGAACTGAGTCCGCTCAGTGCCACCATCACAGTGAATGAAAAGGCAAGAAAGGTCAAATCCACATTCTTTAAAACTAGTTGGACAGCCACGCGGGAAGTGATTAAAATCATGCCCATATCAGATAAGATAATTAAACATTAGAGGAGAAGATCTCCACCTTGGAATCACACATGCTACTGTCACGTTGAGCGGTATTCAAGAGTGTAGCCATCTCCAGGCCGTTTTGGCTTGCCCTATATAGTGCCATCTTCTGAAGTTGCTGAGGTATAGAAATGTACAGATGGTGAGAGGTAAAGGTTGAACTGCGAGAAGTGTTGAGTTCCTTCACATATAACCATGACTGTGTGGTTTGAGAAGTTAGTTCGACAAGGGATACTAATGGTTGGTGAACATAAAATTGTGTTTCTTCACCATCCTGGCTATCTATGCTAGGAAAGCGCCAACCACCAGGGCATAGATGTTAAACACCTAGGGAGGTTCAACTGTTTCCACACATCCCTACCTTCAGATGCACTGTGCATGGGTTTTTACATCCCGAGGATGCTTCTCCGACACCTCTAGTTGTAGTTACGACCTCCGAAGTCCCAACACACAATGATGGCGGAGCTGTTGGAGCAAATGCTCAGTCTGGAATAGTAGAGGTCTGGAGCCTTCATCAACACCCCTATAGTCTCCACTTAACGACTTTGCCATGGGCAAGGAGGAGATCAAACACACACCTAGCTACGTGGCCTGCGAGAAAACCCTCCTAGTAGGATGGAGAAAGTGATACAAAGATGATAAATCTCTTAAGACGTTTATCATCATCAAGTGCATGGCCACCCTTTTTCCAGTTCCCTCCTATAACCGTGTTACCAGACGAAGGAAGGGTTGGGAAAATGATCGGGCACTAGGGCGCGGGTCTTCTTGTCATCTTTTGAGCAACGTGGTATGAAAGAAGCAGGCTGGTCAAAGGAGGCAGAAAGGCATGTCTGAAACGGTCCAAGTGGCAACTGACCGTTAGTAGGCAACATAGGGATCACTTTCACATACCAGGATAAAGAAAACTATGCTCTCTTAGCCCGCGTTACCACACGCTACAGCTCCATGATGTTTATTCACATTTGTAAATCATGGCAATAGTTCCACTTTCTATACTGTTAACGTTTGATTGTGACTGGATACCATTTTTAGGTTTGTTTCGGAGAGTAATCTCAGCATTGAAATATTATAACTACACTCCCAATAGAGGGAGATGGGGTTTAGTTGGTTGGTTGGTTGGGAAACTTTCAAGGGCTGAAGCTATTCATTGTAAATAGTCTCTGATTTCCATGGAAAAGAGGATGACACCAATGAATTTCTCTCTCACATCCCTTTGCTGGTAAACATCAATGATAACTCAACCCTCTCTAAGCCTATTACTGAAGATGAAATCTACAGCATAGTATGGTCTATGGAACCAAACAAGGCCTTTGGGTCGGATGGATTTTCAATTTATTTCTACAGGCAGTGTTGGGGAATCACTAAGACCGACTTCACAAGAATGGTAAAAGATTTTTAGCAGAGAGCCAAGGTGGGTGGCAGCACAAACTCCACCTTCCTTGCTCTGATACCCAAGGAAGTGAACCCTAGTTCCTTTGATAGATTCTGAGCAATTTCCTTATGTAACTTATCTTATAAAAATCTGTCTATATTGCTGGAAAATAGAATTAAACCTCTGCTTGGGAAACTAATCTCTTTTAGTCAGGGAGGATTCGTCAAAGGGAGACATATCATTGATAGTGTGATTTAGGTTCAAGAAGCCATCCACTCTAGCTATCACAGGAAGGAGCAAGGAAAATGCATTTGATTGGGTAAGTCACTCTTTCCTGGTCAAAGTACTTCTTTCATTTGGATTCAGGTCTAAATTTTTCAACCTGATCAAAGCTTGCATAGAAAAACCATGGATTTCCCCCTTGGTAAATGGCATACCAACCAACTACTTCCAAGCCTTGAGGGGAATAGGGAAGGCTACCCTCTCTCTCTCTCTTTTTGTACACTATGATGGCTGATTCATTGAGCAGAAAGCTTGCTGCAGAAAATATGTTAGGGACTATTCTAGGTATAATAATAACCAACGACAGTGAGCCTATCAACCATGCACTCTTCGCTAATGATTCATTGCTGCTTGGGGGAGCCTCCATCAGGATAGCTAAGACATTAAGTGGAATTCTACAGGATTTTTGCAGCATCTTCGGAGCTCTTATCAACAAAAGGAAGAGCGTTGCATATGGCTGGAATACAGAGCAAAATGAGATTCAACGAATTGCAAATTACCTTGGCTTTACTGGCTTTGCAAACCAGGAGAAAATTAAATACCTCGGTCTTCCTTTAACCCTGGGATCAAAATGAGCTGAGTTGTGGGAGGAAGTCCTGAGTAAACTGAAATAAAAAATCATAGGTTGGGGTGGTCAATGGTTCACCAAGGCAGGAAAGCTCACGCTGGTAAAATCCGTGCTCTCAACGTTGCCTATTTTCCAAGCATCCTTCCTTCTAGATCCAAAAATGATAACTGATCAGATCACCAAGCTTATCCGGGAATTTTTATGGCAAGGAGGAAAAGGGAACCATGAGAAATTCCATTTAGTTAAGTGGGATATAGTTAAACGTCCGATGGTTGAAGGAGGCCTCCATATTTGGGACCCTAGGCAGGAGAATTTGGCTCTTGGAGGAAAAATCCTGTGGAATTTGTATTCAAACAACTAACATCGTGTTAGCAGAATATTGAAGATTAAATATCTCAAAGGAGAATCTCTGTGTAACCTCTAGGAAACCAAAACACTAAAAAATTTGTCACATGGAACCTGTGCAGAAGAGGGAGTGCCTTTTTTCAAAAGGAATTGTATAGGATACCTGGAAATGGGAAGGACACGCGGCTCTGGTAGGACAAGATCATGGTTCAGCCTCCTTTGGACACCGTGGAGGGGATTAGAGGCATTCGTGACTGGCTCAAAACGCAAGGATACTTAATACTAGCTAATATCATTGCCTGGAAAGATGATGGGAAGTGGCATGGTTGGGAAATCCCACGGCTACCTCAGCATTTAGAATCATTGAAATTGCAACTCCTTATGGCTCTAACGGACTTGGCTCCAGTCCATGTGAAGGAGAGAGATCGATAGGGCTGGGGGAAAAATGTGATTACACAGTAGCACAGGGGTTCAATTCGTTGCAATCTGAATATGTGCCAGTTCTGCCAACATAAGTTTGGAAGCAAGTGTGGGATTCAAGCAGCTTGTCGAAGGTTAATTTCTTATTCTGGGTTTTGATGCATAGAAAGGTGTTAACCGAAGAAAACTTGGCTAAACGAGGAATAATTGGTCCCCATAGATGCATAATGTGCTGCAAGGACTCGAAAACTAGCGATCATCTTTTTGTGGATTGTATTTTCACCCAGAAGGTATGGTCTTACACGCTTCAGGGCCTCAATATCCCAGCCCCGGAGAAAATTCCATTGGTTTTTCTATTCTCCACTTGGAAATCGAGATACCCCTATCCAATCAAAGGCAAGTTAGCTTGGAGTGGAATTTGGGTAGCTATCCCCAAATACGTATGCTGGAACATTTGGCTGGCCATAAATGACAAAATCTTCAACAATAATTCACGAAATTCGCTTAAGGTGGCAACAAAAATCAAAGTTTTTCTCGTTGAAACGGTGGGTGTTCAAACTTTTAAGAAGGGTAATACATTGCTTCTGGAGGAAAAGAAATGGATGGGCACTTAAATTTTTAGAGATAGGGAAAATGACACTGGCAAACTGAGTGCAAAACCAAGGTGGCGGCTAAGAGACACAGATGTTGAGTTTCAGATTTGGTGGAAGGCTCAAGGGAAAGCCTCGGTCTTCTTTAATGGTGCCTCCAAAGGCAATCCAGGGATGGCAGGAACCGACGGGATGATTTACTCTGCAGATGGAAAAAGAGTTAAAAGTTTCAATTGGGGACTTGGACACAAAACCAATAACCATGCAGAAATCCTTGGATTACTAAAAGCCTGTTAGATTGCTTGCGGGAAAGGGATCAAGGATGTTCAAATCTTTGGGGACTCGAAAATCCTAATAAAGACCCTAAACTCAGATGCTTTGTTCAATGAACCATTGCTTAACAAAACCTTGCAAAGGGTGAGGACAGTGTTGCATGACTTCTCATCAGTTCTTTTGTTTCATATCTTGCGGGGATCAAACAAGGAAGTTGATGGCAAGGCAAATCTGGGCTGCCTTTTGTCTTAATGATTTCTTAAGGTAAATGATGCAGAAGCTCATTGGGAACCCGTTTCGTAGTCATTAGGAAGGGTATGATAGTCTTCAGTATGACAGATGAAGGACTGTATTAATGGCTGCTTTGGTTAAGGCTCTGCCTATTCTTTTTATAAATACATAACCGTTTTAGTTTAAAAAAATTCCATAATTCCATTTTAACTCATCATAGTTAATAGTGGACAAAATTAATTATAATATTCTTTTTAAGAACATAAAATTCCTCAAATAATTGATTTCTCACTTTAATTTTGAAGTAAACTTCATGTTTAAGTGTGTTATCACCATTCTGGTTCATTAATATGTTTTTTTTATGGCATTTTTGTTCATTAATATTTTTTTTTATGGTATAAAAGAGATTGGATGAAAAAACCAAATACCTTTTACAATGATGTATCACACACGTTGTTGGAGGATCAGAAAAATGATTGGATTGATGTAAGTCCCTAGGAGGAGCTATGAAAAAATGTAATCACGACATCCTGTTTGTATGACACAAATTTCAATAATATAAAGTTGTATTTTCTGTGTGAAAAAAAAAAGACTGGATTGATTTTATTATATGCTGCTTTATAGACCTGAACACTAGGGGAGATGAATCTACAATGGTAATATTAAACCTTGAAAAATTAGCACTTATAGACATGATGAAATGGTTTCCCAGGTTAACACTATTCAATAACAAATAGCAATGGATGAGTGTTCATGTGAATGGCGATCAATATTCAACCTGTTATTTAATGATGCGAAAATAATATTACGGGTTGTTAGATCTCATCGTGATTGAGATTCAACGACCTACAATGTTACTTCCGCAACATTAAATAGCTTGGTACAGACAGACTAGATAATTTTTTCCGTTTATGGAAAAATGTATAGTTTGTAACACATTCAAAGCACATTGAATGCGAAATAGTGATTAGATTAGCATAGAGGTTAATTGAATGGTGAGAAGAGTTCATTAATGAAGAGATGGAAGGCTTCTCCCTATTTGATCGACTATCGCTGAGCAGGCCTATAATTTCAAATTTAAGCTCGCTATCAAATCAAAATTTTATGACGGTTTTGTGTTTTCCATATTCCTTGGTTTACGTATTCATCAAATTAATGAGTGTCAACTTTTTTTTTCTATTTTAAAATTTTGAAAAAAATTAAAAAAATTATTATTTAAATCAAAATATTATAAATTTTGAATTAAATTATATATATAACAAAATCTTGCTAGTACAAAAATTATGTTTTTATCAATAAAAAAAACTAAACTTACAGTGACAACCAAACAATTCATGTTCCTTTGATACTCTTGAAAATTTCAAATTATTTTCATATATCAAATTTAAAAAAAAGACCTATGATTATCTTGTTTAATAAATTTAGATTATCTTAAAAATACTTAAATTATATTCCTTTAATTAAAAGCATTTAAAAAAAATAATTTACTTATAAAATAATTTTATTTAAATAAAAAATTATGTGTATTCACCCCATCTTTAAATTAAAAAAAAACAATAAACTGAAATATACATCATCCTCCATTGAAGCCAATATTGGCCAAATCCAATATCCCATACAAGAAAGAACTGTGGAAGAAAAAAAATAAGATTAGAAGATCCTTGGTTCACATCCTTTAAACAGAAAGAGTAGTTATTTGGCTCTTGAAAGTGCGGTAGTGTGGAGAAATTGTTTGTTCTGCCAAACTCGTAGGAGCAAAGTTCAGATTTTAGAGTTTCAATAAAATCAATATTTACCGTTCAAATTCCAACTAAAGAAAAAACTGATAAAGGCCCCTGTGAATGATCGAGCAATCTCTCTCACAAGATCACATGGGCACTCTCAAGCTCTGATCAAGAACTCTCTCCGGTTGCTCCATCTGACCTATGACCAGTTGAGAAACCCCATAACAATGTTACTACAGACACAGACAAATTATGTTCAACCGGACAAAACGAATATTAGTCACTCAGTGGAGCCACTTCCGTAGCCGGTGGGGAAAGTTGCAAAATGGGTAAAATGATACTACATACCTTCTCTCATGACAATAACAATTTCAAATGTTATACTGTAAATTAGAACTATTGCATTTGGGCAGACGTTTCCGTGTACATCTTATATATAAAAATGACATAAAATGAGAGTTTAATGGAGAGATGATGGATTTTCCGCGCCCAGGGAATAAGAAAAAATAATGAAATGGTTCTTTCAATTCTTGGTTTAAACGCAATTGGAAGTAGATATTTGCTTCTCATGTTACCTACTAGTATGAATCCTTTCTCTTTTTCTCTTCCTCTAGCTAGGTCATGACCAATTCCTAAGTGGGTTATATCTATTCTTCATGATGTTATTATGCTTTTGTTGTTTTTGCCTATTGTTCCACTCTTTAAGACCGTATTAGATCAGGACAATGTTCCTTGATTTGAATCGCTCTAGTTGTATTTCCTAAGCACTTCATTCATTTGATATCGGGTAGTTATGAAACACTTCTGCCACCGTAGAGTCTTGAATTTTCCCAGTTCCCACCTCCATAGCACATTGACAACATGATGCATGATTAACCCAATCACTCTCTTGATGTAATTAATATTGATAGGGATTTTTCGACGAGCAGAGAGTTAAGTATACGTCTCAAAGGATATGATACCCACAAGTTATGTATTTGAAACTCGTCACTCTTGGAATATAATGGGTATAGTTCTAAGGTAGGGCGCCTCGATTTAACATTGGCTTCTGCAACAAAACAACCGATGAATCTCGTGACTTCGAACCTCCAATGATGAGAACCTTTATAGAAACTGTAGTGTCCTCATAGTTTTTCTCAACCTATACTGACTTAGAGGTGGAGTGTGTCCATTGCAGGTCATGTTTTTGATCGACTGGGTTCCATCTCCTTCCAAGTTAGGAGAGATGGGTTGAACACATGGTAGAAACGATGACTCCAAAAGAAGATGCTCCTTGAATCCGAGCGGGCGTTTGTAACACCTCGGTTTTGAATTCGTTTGCATTAAATGTATATGATGTTTATATTGTAATTAATCATGGTGTGGAGCTAAAGGTGAAATCCCCACCATCAATTTAGCATTTTATGTTTCGGTAATTAAAAATCGTTGTTGATGGTATTTTGTGCTAGCCAGGCACGTGATCATTTCACCATGTACATATGCAATTTAATTAAAAAAAACCCACAACCAGCTATGTCAATGCAACAATAATGAGATGGGGGTATGATTTCCTAAGGATAAGGTGGGGGGGATATTTAACCTTTGGGCCAATGGGGAAAAGCTAAATGTCAAAGGGAGAACCCATCAAACTGTCAACTACCCATTTTGTCTCTTGTGCACAATCATTTAATTCTGCCAGAAATTGGTTGAATTAGTTATTGCATGGGATGGGCGAGGTATGGAGGTCAAAAAATCGAATTGGGCAGAGCACCAATTTTTGGAAAAACGTGTTTTGACTTATGAGAGCCAAGAAAATTCCCATTTTTGCTGCCCATTCTCTCATGCATTCACGTTGTTGTCTTCCCCACATTTTTGGAGCTCCTGGCATTCTCCATGGACGTTTTTGCAGTGTTCTTCATTTTTCCCATGGTTGGAAAGTGGTTTTGTTGACATTCAGTGGCTGGGGTCTCTGCTGGTCATTTTTGTGTTGTTTCTACATTCCCACAGTTGGGAATTTCGTGTTTTCTACGTGGCACAACCAATGGGGGAAAAATCCACAAATTTAGGGACTGAGGGAGCCATTTTTTCCCACGTGAAGCCATAGAATGATTCTTGAAATCGAATTTCTATCAAGGGGTTGTTTTACTCAATTGCCATTTCCGATTTTGGCTTCCATGATGTTTTTCATCAATCCCAAAACTTGCATTGCTGTGTATGCCTCTATTGTTTTGGTCTGAACTGGTTTGGGAGTGGAAATGGGGTCTAAACTAGCTTGATAAACCTAGTGTGGGAAGGAACCTCACAGACAGATCTAGGGGGCTGGTTTTCTTCTTTGCACACCCTGAATATCACTGAACGAGAAGGGATAGCCTGAGGGATTGTGTAGCAGAGAAGGGGATGCTTCCTTGTGTTGGGTGTGTAGATGTTTTAGAAGCCATGCTAGATCTGGTGTAGGTTTCTATAGCTCTGTGTTTGAGCTCACTAGCTTAGGAGTCATCCTTTCCAGCTCCTTTGTAGCCTGATAAACCCAACTCTGTTGGCTTGGTTGATTTTTTGTTGTATCCTTGGTTGTGTGTGAGTCTGCTAGTGTTCCCTTATTACTTGTGGGAATCATTCCCAGCTCGGGGGTGGCAGTGCTATTGAGATATTGATGAGCACATTGGCCTATGGTTGGGTGGAATGCTACAGTGACATAGCTGGTTGTGGGACAATCTTCTTTCAAGATAAGTATTATTTTTTATGTTAATCTATGCATTTGTATTTTCTTATTGAAATATGATGAACATGTCTAATGTGTTGAATTGATGAATTGCTTCCTCTATATGTTTGCAATTGTATGCATCTGTGTATGTTTTTAAGTTCAAAGCATTTTATATTATGTTCATGGAGCTTAGATTGCCCGGATTAAATAGCAATAAAGTCACATTCCCTCTCTGGTAGAGGGGTGGGGATGTGACATCGTTTACATAATCCCTCCACCCCAATGACGTTGGGTTTGGGTGCATTCTCATTCGTAGGGATGCACCAGTTAAAGATAGAGAATACATTTGGTACTGTTGGGTTTGTTTCCATTCTCATTAGTAGGGCTACACCAGTTAAAGACATAGGCTACATTTGGTACAAAAAACGGTTAGCTACAACAACCCCATCACCTACCCTTACCCCAAGCTCTCAACGCCTCTCAATTCATTGAAATTATGCTTTATCACATGGTGGCAAAGAAAAACTATGTTCAACATTATTGAATATTGAATGTTGTACACTCGCCTTGTGTAGGAAGAAAGAGTGAATTTGAATGCTTGCACACTAGTAGCTTATAAGTGAGGTGTCGACTTAAATGCTTGCACAGTGACCATCATGAGTCTGTGAGCCCCACCAATGGCCATACAACCCCAATCCTGTCAAACATGTATTACAAATTATGACGAGAGATATAACTTAGTACCTGTCAAATACACGGTTTCAAATTTTTGCTAAACATAGTTGTTGACGTCTCAAATATTTTTTAACTGGTTAAATACGTTTTGAAAATGAAAATACATTCTGTAGGCCGTCAAATTCTAGGCCCATCGTTGAGGATCCGTAATTTGCAGGGATGACATTGACGTGTCAAAAAATAGAATGTTACGAAGCAGATTCACAGGCTTCATTCATGGCACCTCGAAATTTTGTCTAGCTTGGCAATGGAAATGCCTTAGTAACATTGGTCTTGCTGCTTACTCTGACAAAAAATAATTCTGTTGCATGTATAATCCCTACAGAGACGTTAGCTGTCAAGGCCCGCTAGCAGGATATTAAATCACTTGATGTTACTTTATACTTAGAAACAATCGACCCAAGCCAAAACGCTTCTAATAGTGATCAATATTTAGCTTGTTGCAGGCCATTTAATGCAGCTGCAGCAGGCATGCTAACTCTTAGATCTCAAACAATTTTAGATCCAACGGTTAGCATTCCTGCTACAACCACATTAAATGACCTACAACAGGCTGAAATTTTTTAGCCCTTCTATCATAGACGGTGTAATTAATATTTTATTTTTTATTTTGCAGTCGACAACCATAACATAAAAATCATCACACACATTTAAATCACAATTTTAACCCATTAGCATGGAGATAAATAGATTTTTAATATATTAAAAAAAGTTTTTAGATTTGTAAAGTTCAACTTTAAAAATGTGGGTTTAATTGAATCACTAATTGAAAATAATAAAAAAGCAGGTAAATTACAACATACACTTCTGAGGCAGGTATAAACATGAAAGGCACTTATACCTCTGTTGTTGTCACCTTTCTTACAGGTGCATTTATACAGCCTTAAGTCGTCCATACAATTGGTTACACTCCTTTACAAAGTGAATTTAATGAGTTGTACCAAATCGAATAAGTTGTCCATATGAACTATACTAACTCCAGAGAGTTTAAAGAAATGACTGTCGTACAATGAAAAATCACCGACATAGAGAAAAATTAATGTAGTCATCGTCCAAAAAATTTAATGTAGTTGTCATACAAAAAAGTAAAATCATGGTCATTATTCGTAAAAAAAATAAATTTGTTGGAATTGGCGTACGTATAGCATAAAATGTTGTATGATTTAATTAATAATGCTTTTGGCATTTATACAACCCAAAATTGACATAGGATTTCTAAAATAGATGTTCATACAATGCAAAATGGTCGTACAAAATTGATGTCCATACATATTTACTCAACCATACTTGCAAATGACATAGTCTAAAAACACAACATAATGCACCTTATCTTGCATGTGCACAGAAACTCATTTTCAATGATGTGACATCTCATGGTGATGGTTGGACGACTCTTGACCTATGATGATGGCGATATCTTCCGACGATAGTGATAGCTTTTGGCTACTGACGAATTTGGCAACTGACCCCTAACGACAATGATGAATCCTAGCCTCTAGTGACGACGACCCCTTTTGAGTACCGATGTAATGGGAGCCACCTTCCATGCACGTAGCATTGAACTCTGCATTGAAGTCTAAAACCAATCCAACCAACAACTAGGAAATTACTTCGACGCCTAATTGTTCTACTTTTGCCCTCCAATTCTTCCATTCCCGCGAAGACTCAAAATCATCCTACTTCCTCCCAAAGAATTTCAAATTTCGTCATAGACTTTCTAGCTTTTTGTCTAGTTGAAGCTTTACACAATGAGTTTTAGACAGGGATGAGAGGTAAGGAAGAGCAATGTAGGCAGCGTTTGATAACATGTCAATTTATCGTAGTTTATTGCTCCCGTGTGTGCTCCTCTGAGTGCTTTGCACCACCCTTGTCCTTCGATCACGTCAATCATAAGATGCGATTTTCTGCTTTCCAACTGTGTCAAAAGGGCCGTGTCGAGCGATCTGTTTATTTCTTTAGTAATCATTGAAGAAAAATCCCCTTCTGTCGATACACATTGACAATATTTATTTCTGCATGTAAGGATTCATCCAACTTACCCAGTCTTATGCTCTTAACTTGGATTTCTTCCATATTTTCTTGGAGGATTTTGTTGACATGCTTTACTATCTTACTAGTATCATGTTAAACCTTGAGCCATAAAAAATGATCCTCACTAGGGATAGAATGCAATGTAGTACTGGTAATCCCAATGTTTCATTTTAAAAGCATAGATTTTTTGCATAATTAATGGTTTTAGCAACCAAGATTTTCATTTCTAATTTGCTAATCAAATGATAAAAACCAAATATTTAGGAAGGTATGTGATAAACATAAAACTTCCACTATGGTTTCTTCCTGCAAAATTTTATAGGAAGCCATGCAAAGTTTCCCATTTAGATTCAAGGGCCACAATTAATTTCATAATTTTGTAATCCTGTCCTGTCATGGATTTTGGGAACATCAAATAATTAAAATGAAAAAGTTTAACTATTTTCAAGACTCTAGTTCAATATCTTATTCTCATTTGCCAATCTAGAAACCAAGGTGAGTGGAATTGAATTTTTACAGATCCATGATAACTTTAAACTTTTAAACCCAATTTTAAACTTTTTTATGGATTTGTGATAATGGGGCGATATTATCGAAAAGTTTGGTTAAAATTCTATTTTCCTTTTCTGATGTTCCGACTTCATGTTGGGTCATGAAACTCAAAAATAGGTTTTACATTGTTAAGATTATGCTTTCTGACATCACTGACCTATATTTTTTATAAAAATTCATCTATTGCCATTACGGATCTACAATATTGGAAATTAAACATCATAAACACCGTATGATCTTTGGAAAACTTGTTAGCTACGATTGCGCGTTCTGATAACCGTACAAAATTTCAAAACCTAACCCTTAACACTGATACTAAGGCTATTTGATTTGATTGCAAAATTTCTGAAAACCTAAAATGTTTTGTAATTGTAACTTCTAATACTTGTTTTAAAGCACACAAGTGTTGGTCATGTTTATGTCATTTGGACTTGTTTCATGTGCATTCAACCCAAATTTTGGGCAATTAATAAGCACCGGAGTACTCTTTTAAGAAATTATTTCTAATGAATGATAGATGTTCAAAACCTTTAACAAAAGTGATGCCTTATTTTATACTATTATATGGTGCGAAATAATCAAAGGAAACCTAGCCTTACATAAATTGGAGCTTAATTTTGCAGTAGATTGCAACCAATAATTGTATGATTCGAAATTATAAACCTTCCCTTGATGTCTTAAAGGAAGAAGGTGAGCTTACCATTGTTGATGTAAATCTTTGGAAAATATTGTTGCAATTCAAATTGTGTTTGTCTTAAAATGGATTTTTAAATGCTTGTTTGCACTACAGTGAGGCTGCTTTAAAGGAAAATATTCAAATATATTTGACTCGCCTATTTACAATTTTTTTTTAAAAACTGGAAAACATTTATATAATAAAGGCTGCAAAATTTGCAGAAGATTACATAGAAGATCTTGATCACATGTCATACAAAATTATTCTACTATATTGATGAATACCCAAGCTGCTTGTCTAATTGTATTTTACTCATAACTACTATACTATCCACCAATATTCCATTCATTTCCAGAATATGGCCCATGGTATTTATCGATTGCTACTGGGGCTTCCTTCTCTTCGATTTCATCCACCATTGATTGGGGTTGATCCTCATCTTCTACTAGTGCTTTTTTCTCTTTGCTTGCAATCTCTTTAACAATTACATGGGGCTAATCTTCATCTTCTGCTTACAGGATCAATTTGAGGGAAAAAACATGATGAATATGCCTAAAATAGGACAAATCTTCTCAACTCGTGCTTTTTATCATATCATATATTATTTTATCATATCATGTATTGCTTGAGATATCATATCGATGTGAGATGGTCGCCGTTTCCGTCCTTTCTTTTTTCATTTCTCCCAAATATTCCTTTCTTGCACAAGATATCGTCGAATGAACAATCTTGCACGGGAGAGATGAGATGGGGACTACAATTGATCTCATTAGATATCAATTCAAAGATACTACTACATGTTATGATGGTATTATGACATAAGCCTGACGTGCGAGGCCTCCAGAAGAGTTAAGAGAAAGATGATTAAATGCGTCGGCAGTAGGTTTGATGACCGTTGGATCTCAAGCAGCTCAAGATCCAACGATCATCAATCTTGCTGCAGCTGCATTAAATGCTATGCAGCTCAATGGATAACTCTTGTCGCCATCTATACTCGGCGATAATATACTTCACACACGTGTCTCTCGTACAAGTATTTTCACCGTCCTCCCTTCGAATTATGGTATTGTAGGAGTTTAAGCCCTTAAACATCATAAGGAATTGTATAAATGGAGTGGTTATCATTGATTCTAATAGCTTATAACTTCTCCCTAATTGTCATATTAGCCTAGTTGTCAGCCCCAACATTGTTGTGCATAAGGATATGGTGATTTGATAACTTGCCAAAGGCTTGTTTTTTAAAATGAATTCTTCTAAGACTATTTTGGATTTTCATATCTCTGTTTAGAGAATTTAGTTCCAGCATGTTGATTATTACTTTCTAGTCCCCCAGAATTATTAAAGAAACAATTCCCTTCTTCTTCGCAGTGCAGAGATCTTGTAGGAGAGCTAAATCCTTTGCTTGATTATTTATTGCAATGCTGGAAATCCCGTAGAACTAGATACTGACATTTCCACCTGGGGAAATAATACCCCTCCTGCCCCTCCTGCACCTGCCACCCCTCTGCCTACTTACAATTTGCTTATTCATTATTAATATATTTTTGTAAGATATTTATTTGCTAATTAAAACTTGTGTTGTTCATTTAACTAGGTCCTTAACAACATAGAGAAAGAAAAGCGAATATTACAGAATGGTGCAAAAATGGAAACTATGCATTGAAGTGTTGTGTTATCTGAATTCAGGTTAAGCGATTATTACATATTTCCTTCACAACCAACCAGTAAACCATGTTCTCCAAAATAAGATATGTGCTTCTAGAAGGACTACAAATAGAAGGGTATATATTCCACCAAAATTTATCAAGGATTTGCACCTATATTTCTCATTGACCTCATTCATTTGAAACTTGTACCAGACTGATAAGACAAACCACATCTAAAATGGTGCATGAAGGACAATTAACACTGTCCACCTCAAAAGTGAAACAATGACATGCTTTCTTGGCCAGATCCCATAGTAGACATATTGCAAATTCAATTGACATAAACATTCATTCATAAACATAAAACACAAAATGAAATCATCTTAAGACAATAAAATCTCTTCAAATAAGGTTTGCTCTATATTATTTGTTGATAGTTAATTTCTTTGAAAGTGCCAAATATAAAGACAATGAGATCAAGGAAAAATGACCAATGAATTGAGATCAAGCCATCAAAATGACAATCTTTCAACACCGATTTGGAATAGTTTGCGAAGCCCTTGTGGAGTAAAATTTTATTGTGATGGAGAGAACAAGCTAGCTTCAACACCAACAAGTCCACCCTTGAATTTTAAGAAGAGTGCTCCAAGTCTTTTGTAGGGACTCTTCACCACAAACCATAAATCCTTCTCTCATAGGGGTCAAGCCCTAACACTTAAATCCTTCTCTAGGAGTTAACTCACAAACCCTAGCTTCTTCCTTCCCTATATAAATACAAGTATAAAGACTCATAAATAAGTGAATTGTAACTAATTTCTTATAGATTTATACGCAACAAAAAAGATATATAGACATATTATCTTCATTCAAAATCAAAGTTATAGTTTATCTACATTTAAAATGGGGAGCCAATATGAGAGAATACTCTATCATGTACATTTTATCAAAACCATTTAAAGGTGGCATGCCCATCTATAAATGAGTATTTGTTGCAAATTGAAAAAATAAATGGGAAGTTAAAACATATTTGAAAATACTATACATATTAATGGCCTGTTTTTTATGGCTAAAAAATAACATCACATGTCAATACAAGTCTATGCTGCTGGTTCATACATATGGATGACCTAAAAATGCAATATTTTGTTGCATTTACATGCATGGTTTGAATGTCGACTGCAAATGTCATTAGTTGGATTTCTTCATCATGTGGAAATATGTTGCTCGAATTTTTCCGAATTGATGTTATGTGGAATATGCTGCTCAAATTCGCCAAGTTGATGTCATGACAAGGTCCTTCTCTAAGTTGATGGATGACTCAATTTCTTTTCAGCAACTAGTGAGATCACTTGTGAATTTATCAGATAAATAAAAGTGCTTTCATAGTGTTGTGCCCACAATAGATCCCATTCATTTCCTACTAAATTCATGGGAGCCCCTTTAAAATTTTATTGCTATGTTTTGGATTCTTAGTTTCTATTCAATACATAGTTAGATTTTGCTTGATAAATGCAATGTCAAAGGGTTAGATATGATCCCGATGCTTTCTAAATTAAAGTTCATCTTTATTTTAGCTTTTCGATGCAAAAAAATGTCTTCCCGACATATTTACACCGTAAGACGTTTTTCTCTGAGGTCCATTTTGTAAAACAATGGATCTGATTAGTTGGAGGGTGGTCGTCCCTTTACCAAATAATATGTTGCCATGTGTTCGTTTATTCAGGATAGGCAGCAGAGCAAATGGGCTGAGTATTTAGTCTCTGAGCAGGAGAATTTAATACCCAAGTTCATTGCAAAAGAAGAAGCATTCAATGACGTAAGAGTGGTTACAGATTTATCAGATGTTCACTTGCGAAAGCACAAATATAAATTTGCTGCAAGAAACAAACCATCTGACCAAACACATGGTAGTAATGAATCAAAGAAGAGTACTACTACATTGGGCAAAACCCACGGTTCCAGAACACTAGAATCTTATGGTTTTCTCAAAGAGAAGAAGTTTGTGACAGATTTGCGCAAAAGATACTAAAATTTGCGGAGGCGTACGCGCTTAGCATTGCTAGCGCACTCCCCAGGCTATGGCCCGTGATCGTTATACTCAGTTTCTCTCCTCTGTATTTCTGCCGCAGACGCCTGACCTCTCTGACAGGACTTGATCTCGTGCACTGCTTTTACAAAACAGACAGTCTCGTTCGCTGGTAGTGTAAAGATTCAGGAATCTTACCTAGACCTTCACATCTGGATGGGGATGTATGTTGTTCAATGCTGTAGGCCTCAAATAATCCATGAATTCCGCCATCCACTCGAGATTTGTCACCGTTCCTCTCCACGTGATCACGATATCTCGGTGCCCAAGCCTCTTGATCTCCTCCTCGTCAGTGGACGAACCCATGAAGTCTGGAACAATTGCATGGCAAATAAAGGATATAGAAATGAGACAGGAAATGGATCAATGTAGGATGTAGGAGCTTCTGTGAAGCGGGTTTCTAAGTGGGCATCTTACATGGAAGCAAGGGTAACACAAAAACCAACTCCTCGGAGTGTAGATCTGATTGGAATACTGAACGAAATCTTGAAAGCCCTCCATAGACGGAATGGGCAGACCAACATTTCGAAGAAGATGTTCATGCTGATTTTTTTTAATCTCTTATTTTGATCAGTGTGTCTTCCAACTAAGGTCAGAGATGTTCACCCTTCTGTTTGAGTAAATAAAAAGAGTTTAGCAAATTCTTAGTTAATCCGTGGAATGTTTGAGAAATTGAGAGTTTTGATTTCTATTAACTTACAAAATTCTTGGTTATGACCATTGTAGCTGCCATGCAAGGGGCAAAAAAGCATATTGGTAGCTCTTAAAAGGGCCAATACTTTTTCTGATTCTAATATGCAGCAACATGAAAGTCTATATGTAAATTCAAACTCAAATTTTATGAAATTTGACACGTCATAGAGAATATTTCCCCTTTTATAAATGCTGCATTTCCTTAGATATGTTGTTCTGAGATTACTTTTTTCCTTTGTTGGTAGTGCTTTATGAAGCACACCTAAAGGGGCTGCACCATATAGAGGCGGCTTCCTTAGGTGCAGGGGGTATCTACCAAAATTTGTTGGGACTTGTTTCCAACCTCAGCCCTTTGGAACTCATTTCATTTTGGTGGGTGAAGTACTTGTTTTTTAATTGCTGGTTAGATATGAATCCTATTTTGCAGAAATTGCCTGGAACTTGCATACAGTCTTGTTCCTGTGGAACTCCGTATCATTTGGGTGGGATCCAGCTTTCTCCCTTTGAAACACATGTCAATCGGGAGAACTATGAATCCCAACACTGCATTATAGTGGTAAAACTCACTTTAATGAGGGGCTATTGAACTTGGCCACTTCATATACTTGATTAGGGCAACATGCTTATTGGGGTTTTACATTTGAGCCTAGATTATTGTCCCTCTAGAACTCATTTAATCCTGGTGGGTGAAGTACTGTTTGTTTAATTCAGTGGGTAGCTATGAATCCTTCTTTGCCGAAATTTCCTAGACTTGCATACAACCTTGCTCCTTCAGAACTTCATGTGATTAGTGTGGGATCCAACTTTATGATTATCCTCTTGAAACAAATGTCATTTGGGAGAACTACGAACCCAACTCTACATTATCTGGTGTAGGGCTTGCATCCAGTCTGGTTCCTTTGGAACTCCATATTAGATCCAGCTTTACCCCTGGGAAACACATGTCATTGGGAGAATTACGAATCCCAACATTGCTTTATAGTGGTAAAGGCTACTTTAATTCGGAGGCTGTTGAACTCGGCCATTTTATAAACTCCATTAGGCCACTATGCTTGCGGGGGATTGAGTCTGGGTCATGATAATCCCCTATCTCAACCGCTAGACCAAAATCAGATGAATTACTTATGTTTGATTATAATTGTATGGATCTATGAGAATCCACTTGGTAATTATAATACTTTAAGCTATCAATCATAGTAAATCAAAACTCAAATAGTAATTTTGATTGAATCATTCAAATTAACTTTACCCCATATTTATCGGTGCTAAATGTTGAATCGTGGGATAGTTTTACCATTGTGTCCAACATCCATTTTGTTTGGATTCCAATTATAAATAGAACATTTGGACCATTGGGATTCTAGAAAAAGAAAAATTCATCTAGTCGTTTCTAACGCCAAAGGATAACACTCATTTCATCCTTCTTATGCAATTGATATTTTCCCTTCAGCATGTGATTATAGATGCTTACAACATATTTCTTGGTCAAGAATAAATCTCTACCATGAATTTCAATATCTATATCCAAATGTTGCTCAATGTGCATTTTATATACAATGTCAATTAGCACTCCCATAAAAAAACAACTTTCCACGTAACTGACCACGTCCCTTGAAAGCTTATGACTATACAAGGACTTAACCTCGCCAAATGTGTCATGTTGGTCATGACAAGGCCATCCATCCTCATATTCATTCTCATATGTGTTGTATGTCAAATTTCTAGATGGGGACTCCGATTCAAAACCTTTACAATAAAATCACATTGGCATCCCCTCTTTTTCGCAATAGACCTCTGCGTCTATATGAATTATCTCCTCTTTTGTCTTTCAATCCATATGAAAATGAGTAACTGCAATAGTAAGTAAAACACCTCAATGCATACAAAAAATCATATATGTATAGTCATGACTAACATTTAAACAAGGCAACACTGAAATACGCCCAACACATACCGCAGGGGAGCACTACCCCTTTCTTCTAAGACTTTGCTTACTATGCATCTGAAAGTGAAAGGAGCATAAGGATTGGTTTCCTCCCCTCTAATAAAGTCATAGACTCTATGTGAAGGGATCAATGCAACACAATCAAACAAAGAGCCGTCTTGTCGAAATATTTCACTCCAAGCTAAATCATTACCAGAAAATGTTATGTTTGTTGGGTCTTGGACCTCAAGGTCCAGTATCATCTCCCATTTGTTTTATGTTCCCCACTTTGTATGGATATCTCAAAACAATGTGGACTATACCTCCTAGGTTCTTGCACCAACTTTGATTAAACACGGGTTGATGATAGTCTCGGATGTCTTCTTTTAGAGAGCTTCAATCTGCACTCAATTTAGGGGCCACGTAGAAAATTTATGAGTCCAATAACGAACGGTACTCCATGAATATTACAAACTGAGAATTGAACATAGTATGAGGAATTTCACCATTAATCATTGAATTTATTTATCAATTGAAAAAACACAAATAAGGCCCTTGTGCCTTTGTAGAGCACAAATATTAGGGATAGGACACTAATAACAGTAAAGGAAAGGTTTAAATTCTCAAATGATAGTTTGTAAATTGAAAATGGTAGAGGTGAAGTAATGCCATCATTAGGAGATCAAATTGGGAAAAAAATGTGGCCAAACCCTAGCTATTTTTAATTTTATGATTACATCATTATGTATGGTTGACAAACATTTGCATAGCACTACATAAACTAAAAAGTGTAAAGGCAAACAAATTCCATCATATGAAAGAAACTCGGGATAATTTTGTGGCCAAACCCTTGCATCAGTGAATATCCCTGCATTTGGGTCTTTGACATGAATTAAAGTCACAATATTGGCTTTGGTCCTTGGAGCCATGATATCAATTTGAAAATCTACAACATTTACCACAATAAACAACAATTTTGAACTAAAACAAATTAAACCCAAAGTAAGCATAAAACTTACTCATCTAAATCCATAGAATAATTGGTAAGAGTTGAAAGTTTCTAGAATCTTCCAATCACAAAATGCTCACAACGTAAAAATGTCATAAAATGTGTTGGTGAGATGTTCAAAAGAGAGATACATGGAGAGCAATAAGCACCCCGCAGCGCAGCAATTAATGCTGCGGCTGTGGGGCACAGTAACCGTCGGTTACTGTGCCCCACAGTCGCAGGGTTACTGTGCCCCACAGCCGCAGCATTAATTGCTGCGCTGCGGGGTGCTTATTGCTCTCCGAGATACAAGACGGTTACTGTGCCCCACAGCCGCATCATTAATTGCTGCGCTGCGGGGTGCTTATTGCTCTCCGAGATACAAAACCAAGTAAGTTAATCAACATTGAATGTGAAGAAGAGGTCAAAACATCAATCACAAACTTCAACTAATTAAGGATTTGACCGTTTTTTATTATCTTTCGTACGGACATCAAAACAAGCAACCTTGACGGATGAGTTTTCCAGACATCATATGATGTTTTCGATGATTAATTTCCAATATTGCAGATCCATAATGGAAATAAATGAATTCGTATAAAAATTACGAGTATGTGATTTCGGAAAGCATAATCTTAACAATGTAAAACATAATTCTGATTTCAATGGTCCAACATGAATTCAAAACATCGGAAAGGGAAACTACAATTTTAAGGAGACTTCCCAATAATTGCGCTCTCTTATCATGGATCTATAAAAAGTTTAAAAACGAGTCTAAAAGTCTAAAATTATCACGGGTGACGGATCCGTGAAAATTCACTTCGACTTAGCTTGGTTTCTACATCGGATGTTCCTAAAATCTAAGACAGGACAGGATTACAAATTATGGGATTAATTATGGTCATTGAATCTGAAGAGTGATCGTTCTATGTTTTGCTCGGTGACAGAAATTTGAGTCTTCGAAATCTATTTCAGATTTGCGTTTACATCCAAAAAACCACAAACAATTTAGATCTTATAAGATTGATCACATAAATAATTGGATAGCTAGAACAAAATGAACCCAATCAAATTGATCAAATCACACCCTTACAACACTTTCATGTAGGTGGTGCAGTTTCCCATAGGATATTGCAAATGTGTTCCCCTTTGGATGGCGAATGATTCTCATGGATTTGATAATTTAATTTTAGCCATTTCACCAGACACAAAGTCGTAGCATAAAAAATTTTGATTCCAAAAAAGCAATTTTGACTAGACCCTAGGCAAAAAAAAACATTGATGGGCACCAAACATATATGTGTTCAATTAAAACAGGCGTAGCCAAATAGAGTTCTTAGAATTGGATTTGACAGTCAACAACATTTACCATCAGATTCTGGACTTTAATATTGGCTGCAATGGCAGAAATTAAAAAATTATGAAATTAATTATGGACCTTGAATCTTAATCGGAAACTTTGCATGGATTCCTATAAAATTTGGCAAGAAGAAACCATAACGAAAGTTTTCTAATAATCACATATTCCTTGCTAAATATTTGATTGCTTGTTTTCTATCATTTAATTGGCAAATTAGAAATGAAAATATTGGTCACTAAAACCATTCATTGTGTGAAAAATCCATCCTTTCAAAATGAAACGTTGGGGTGACCTTCTACATTCTATCCCCAATGAGCCTCATTTCTGGCGGTCCATGGTGTAACATGATATGAGTAAGATAGTAAAGCATGTAAGCAAAATACTCCAAGAAAAACAGGAAGAAATCTAAGTTTATCAAAAGAGTGGGTGAGTTGGATGAATCATTACTTGCATAAATAAATATTGTCGATGCTAAATGGAAAAAAGGGGTTTTTCTCCAATGATTGCTAAAGAAATAAAAAATATCTCGACATGACCCTTTCGACACTGCTGAAAATGAGAAAACTACGTCTTGTGATCAGCGTGATTGGAGGACAAGGGAGGTGCAAAAAACTCTAAGGAGAAATAAACGACGATAAACTAACATGCTATCAAACTCTTCCTACATTCCTCTTCCTTACCTCTCAACTCTGTCTAAAAATCATCTTCGAAAGATTCAGCCAAACAGAAAGCTAGAAAGGCTATGATGAAATTTGAAATTATTTGGGAGGATGCAGGATGCGTTTGAATCTTTGTGGGAGCAGAAGAATTAGAGAGAAAGATCAGAGCAATTGGGTGTTGAAGTAATTGCTTGGTTATTGGTTGGGTTGTTGGACTTCAATCCAGTGTTGAATGCTACATGCATGGGAGGTAAAGCCCAGTATGTCGATAGTTGGAAGTCATCGCTGTCATCGAAGGATGGGAGCCATCTAGTCATCGATGGGATTCATTGTCGTCGCTGAGGACTGCTTTCCTAACTTGCTGGTAGCAAAAAGGTGTCGATGTCACTAGAGGTCAAGGGCGGTCTAGCCGTTGCCATGGGAGGTCACATCATCACGAACAAGTAGTCGGGCATATGTTGAATATGGTGCATTCCGTTGTGTTTTTAGACCAGCGTAGATCTAAATCTTAGGCTCTATCAAGCGCCGAGATGGATCAAATCTGTGCAAACCTCTTCTTAGTTATCCATTGATTTGATTCAAAGCAAAAGACACATCTTTTTATTTAAGTTCCACAGATAATATTTTTATTATTAATATTTAATATTATTTATGACCGACATATAATATTTTTTATTTTGTTAGGAACGAACATTGCATCATTTCCCCACACATGGTTTTAAAACCATATGCAAGGCCCTCCTACAACCATGGGTTGTTTAGGAGGCCTTGCACATGGTCTTAAAACCATTTGCAAGGCCCTCATAAACCGTGTACAATAAAACCATGGGTTGTTTAAACCATGTGCAAAGCCTCCTAAACCATGCACAATAAAACCAAGGTTTGTTTAGAATGCCTTGCACATGTGCACATGGTTTTAAAACCATGTGCAAGGCCAACATTTTTTTGCAGATAATTCAATTTTGTGTTTTTTTCTTGAACCACATATTTTTTTTACGGATAATTAAATTTTTACTTTTTAATTGTTTTGTTAGGTAGGAAGATTACAACATCTCCCCCATATTAGATTGTTTTTGTCGCCGACATTTATTTTGGCCTATTAGAAAATTTATTTTTTATTAATAAAAATAACGAAAGTGATATTATTTTTTATTTTATGTTACAAAATATCTCCCATAATATTCACTATCACTATTATTTTTTGTCAACATGTTACAAACGTTACTAATGTTACATCACGTTACAAGATCTCTCCCATAATATTCACTATCACTATTTTTTTTGCCAACGTGTTACAAACGTTAGTAACGTTACATCACATTACAAGATTTCCCCCATACTGGGCTATAGAGCGCCTCTCGACGCAAATACACCCTTGCAAATAACTGAAATGTGGGATATGTACAACTCAAAATTGACATGTGATCTCTAAAATTAATCATACAATCCAAAATTGTCATACGATCTCTGAAATTGATGTCCATACATATTTATACAACCATACTTGCCGCATAACTTGTTTTTCTTCAGATTTCCCTCGAAATTGAACTTGACTCTTTCTCCAAAAGAGAACTTGTTACACAAGTACAACAACACTTTATGTAACTTGTATACAACACACTTTATGTAGCTTGCGAACATTATTGATAATAAAGATCTCATTCATCCTCTCTTCATCTTCTTTTGTCTTTTGCATATTTCTCCATAGCTTAGTTTAATATGGTATCAAACCCATTGTGATTGTGGCATAGGTAAATCTGAAAGGCGATGTCAAGGTTTGTCACATTAGTGTATTATCAATAATATCAACTAAGAAAGAATGAAAGAGAAATTTATTATGAATAATATTCACAAGCTACATAAAATGGTGTTGTATATAGGTATAAAAGGTTCTATTATTCCTCCTTACTTCACCTCACTTAATAATTACATTAAACATAAGACTTATTTCACTTTATGGCATTATTACTCATTAATACTTTATTACATAAAGTAACATCATAATATCTAACATTTAACAACCTAGAAAATTATTAAAAAAACATTTTATTTTATGTTTTGCAATTTGAATTAGCAAAGATATTTAGCTTCAAATTTTCTCATTTAAGAAATCATTTTATTTGGTCATCTTTAACTAGGCTTTAATTTTTGTTTTGTAAATCTAGAAACTATTTGCTACACTTTGACACAAACCATATTCACCAGAAGCCCTAGAGCTCCTTTCTTTATTACCTTTTGTTTGGACTTAGATTGCATTAGGGATTCCCCCTTGTGTTGGAGGAAAGTTAACCTAAATATAGGATAAGTGTTGTTGAGTTAACAATGGATAACCTTTCTAAGTCCCCCATGTTGAGTTAACAGTGTATAACCTTTCTAAGTGCCCCTTAGGGCCTTACATTTATGGTTGGGACTTTTACATCTTAAGTGGAGCATAGGAGGTAACGCACCATAAGTCATAAACAAAGTTATGATACATTTGTATTTAATAAAAAGATGATTTTCAAAGAAGGGGAAGATTGAGGTTGATTTGAGCGTTATGTTTTGGGTGGCTAAGTAACTATTGAGAATTTTTAACTTTCTTTCATCACTTTTTGCATTCTCAATTACACACTTTTGAGTATTTTGTTTTCAACCATAGTCAACGCACAAAGGAGCACATTTGGAAACCATAATTAAGATGATAGACAATACAAGGAATATATGTAATTGAAAAGTTAAATTGCCAAGATTCATTTTATAGGAAAAATTAAAGATTAGCATAACATCGATATGTGAAAAAAATCACAAAGCAAGAAGAAGATCAATTATGAATTGTCACCACCATTGTTGCTACTTATAAGAACAAAAGAGCACCAATAATAACTTTGAATTCTCACTGCCATAGTGTTGATGTGCATTCATGGAAAGGAGCTTGAATAGGATGTGAAAGAAAAGTTGGAAGTTTGGTGTGAACAAATAGAGGGTGATTGTTTTTTGAACTTGAAAAAACAATTGTGTGGGCTCCACTTGTCACATAGTGGGTGAATGGAAATTGTATTGCCAAATTCAAATAAATTAGAAATGAGATTGATGTTGGTGACGTGATGAGAAATTCAAGAAAGAAATTGTTCAAGTGAATTTAAATTCTCTTTCAAAAGAGTCATAAGCAATTTGTTATTACTATATGTTACAATTTGAACTAGCAACCCTTTGATAATCGATGCTAGTGAAGGTAAGCATATGGGATGAGGGATAGACCTAATGTCGCCTTAGTCTATCTCCTCAACCTCTTTGAGTAATTATTCACCTAGGGGGCATCCTTTTTTGGATAATTGCCAATAAACTCAATACAAAACAAATCCCTTCCTACGATTCTATAATTGAGATCAGTGCCTTAAGTGGAGTCAAAAGTACAACAATGATATATAAGAAGCAAGTTTCCAATTTTGTAGCGAACTTCCCAGTGCAAATTTTAAACCCCAATTGCAATAAGGATTATTGTAGGTTAGCTTACTACTGATATTTGATTTACAACTCAAAGACTGAATAATGAATGCATCAATAACCAATGTATTCAACAACCATATGAGAGCATTGCTATGTTCTAGCTTTTAAATCTGAGTCAAAGATTCAAGTTGTAAACGCTAACCCAATATTAGAACCAATCTAAGATAAGATGTAACAATCACTAGATGTATCTCACAGTGGATATCGGCCTTTGGACAAATACTCTCAAAGTCATCGAACAATCCGTCCTTAGAGGTGGTTTAAAATATGGAAAGGGAAAAAACTATATACTAGTCAGATCTATATTTTAAAATATGCTACACCAGTCACATATCATATTCAAAATCCAATAATAGTCAAAAAATCACTGTCATAAAATGTATCAAACAAAAATATTATCAACCAGGTATATGTACTGTGAAATATCAATAAAACCAAAGATGCTAACTGAAAAGTATATCCAATGACTTGATTGTTGATAAATTAGGTTTCCTGCAGTTAACATAGCAAGTAACAGGTATGGAAATACATTGATATGTTCGTCCTTGTGTGGGAAGTATTGTATGAACCTAGGAAAACCCAGCAACACAATTAGATCTGATAAACAAAATTTATGTTGCAAATTTAACAGTCAATCAACAGTAGTAATGATTCGGTTCTTTGGTGTTTATACTTATCTCAAAGCCCCAAACCAATACGCCTTAGAAGATTTGTGGGAAAATCAACTAGGGCTAATCTATTTTAAGATTCATATTTGCAATTTTTGGAATATTTGCTGAGTTTTTTTTTTCTAAGATTTCTAGGGGTTTTAGGAAGTTTTCATACTTTGGAGTTTTATGCATAAAATTGAGACGCATTTCAAGATCTGTGGATAATTACGCTAGGGTGAAATTGATAGATGGACCCAATTTAAGAAATTCCAAATATTTTTAGGATTTTGAATTTTTATAGTTTTTTTAAGGTTTTTATGGATAAAACTGCAACAAACTAACATAAAAATATTGCTAAACTATAATACAAATAAAGCTTAAAATTATGAGTAAAAAATATTGACAAGAGAAGGGGGATGTGATTATTGTCTCAACCCCTAGGGCTTTGAGAGATCATGGTTGGTGTCCCTATCTTGAAATGGCCCTCTAGCACTTGCAACTAGGACATCACCTAGCAACCTCTAGGGTTTGGCAGGTGAGCCTAAATAAAGCAAATGGAGAAGTCCAAGGCTCTAAAAGCAATAGAAAACTCTTATGCAAGTTGTTTCCTTCATACAAATTAATTGAAAATTGGTAGAAAAATCCCTAATTCAGAGAAAATGCAACAATAAACCATCATTCAATCCACATAGAAGCATTATTTCAAGAAGATATGAGCAAAGAAGACACATTTAGGTCATATGTGTGCATGTGTTATTCCAACAAGTCTAGCATCAACCAAGCATGTGCAAGAAAAAAAACCTAAACATTCATCAATCCACCATCAAGCAAAAGGAAGCATCCCAAAATAAGTGCACATTACCAAGAGAGCTTAAAAAGTAAGAGAAAGAGAAATATTAGAACCCTTATCTTATGATTTTACAATGAGAGGTTTTATTTATATCTTTTCCTCTTGAGTATTTTAATTTGAGCCTACAAGTCTAAAACATAAAGTAATGATACTTTTTAGGGTAATTTCTACATAATTTAGGAATTTTACCCAAAATAAAACAAAAAATGATAAAAACTAAGCCTAACTATGCTAAGGAGAGGCTTCACTTAATGAAATAGTGAGCCAGGGGGGACTTCATGCCTATCTAACCCCAAAATTATGTTAGTCCCTCGATGCCTCCCCTCCAAGACATTGCAAGCTCATCTGTTGGAGGATGGCATCATAAGCTAGGATCATTAGAGCAAGGATTTCTAGAAGCTGAAAAAGGTCCAAGTGGGTGAAAGAAGGTGTGTTAGGAGGAGATAAGAGTCCTTTACAATGCACAATCACCTCTACGTAAGAAAAAACTAGGATGGGCATGTGCCTTGGTGGATCACCCCTGGAAGCCTCAGAGCACCAATTGATGGGCTAAAAGTTTTGCATGGTGGAGATATCATCACACTGAAGGGGCAGTCAGCAAAGCCACTAATAAGCCAAGTACCTTCTACGAGTGAAACCAAGGGGACGAAAAATGACCAATCTAGGGGGTAAAGAACCCCGAAACTAAATATCTATACAATAAATCCCAATTTGGCCTGTATAATAAAAAAAATGACCCTTTTCTCTAGGCCCATCCTATTTGGAATGTTGGGCCTAGAGCAAGGGGTCAAATATGTAGAGTCCTCATGGTTGACCACAACATTGTCCCTTGATGAATTGGATGGGATGTTATTGTTTGAGGAAAATCAAAGCAGCGGATTTGTAGACAATATTGAACAAATGCCTTCACTGCAAAAATAAAGTGGAAAACTTATCAAGGATTGTTACAAAAATAGGAACGCTCGTCTCAAGACAAGTGTCACAAGACAACAAGAAGAATCATCAAATTAATGCAACCAAACATGATAAGGTTGAACACATAATTCAAGGCAGGTGGGAAGGATGGAGAGAAATATATTTGATCCTTGATTGAGGGGACTCAACACACGAGACTTCAAATAACATGAATATAAACACAATTGTTACTCAAGGATGCCAAAATAATGGCAAGTTTGATACCTCAGGGAAGCAACACAAGTGCAAGTTGTTAACAAAGACCAAGTTTCAAGGTAAACTTGAAAACGATACAAGGTCTTCCAAACATTCATGGATATAAGTCGACGCGTGAGGTTTGCCTTGTTGGGAAGACGTAGAGATAGTTTTGAAAAAGAGGGAGATTAGGAAATAGAATATCAACAAGAGTTTGTCGATAAGCAATGTAGATCTTTCAAAATCCAAATCTATAAGTGTTTGGAGGGGTCAAATCCCTTAAACTTTTCCTCATGTTTTTGCATAGTTAAAAAGGTTTGTATCTCTGATCAATCTCAAGACTTGATAGAAGTGGGGTTAATATGGATATATGCTACTATATATACATTGAACTTTTTTTAATTGAGTAAATGTGAGAATATTTTTTGTTTTTTTATCAAATACCTTGAGGTGCAAATGTGATGGTGACATTGTTGAGGTGTCCAAATTACATGGGTTCAAAGGACCATCATTAAAACACTAACAAAATTACACCAAACCAATAGAACATGAGAGATATATTCGAACAATTTGCAATACTAGAACAATGAACAGATAAAATAAAAAAACTAATTAATCCAATTAATAAACAGAGAAACAATCGGATTTTTAAAAGCACTTCAAATCAAAATAATAAAGTTATAGAATATCATGCAACTTTAACCCACAAATCTCTGCACTTTATAGAAGTGGGGTTAAGACCGATATAAGTTAATATGTATACATTAATTTTTTTATCAAGCAGATGTGAAATCCATTTGCAATTTAATAACACATTAAAACAACCACATCATCATCATTCAGAGAATAATTAGAGGGAAAACCTTCCTAACATATTATCTCGTTCAATTCATATACCACAGTCTTACATTTTACAGTTGGAACACAACTATTCTTCCTCTCTTGCAACTATGTTCCAGGACCATCTCCCTATCCCTCTGTTATTCCTTTTCTAGTCAGTTTCTTTCAAAACCCTAACAAATTTGTTTAAATAAATACGACTAATAGTTCCTTTAACAGTTACAAACTTTCACCATTTACATTTACTTTTACCTTCTTTTGCACGCTGCAAAATGGTTAGGGCAGTGTATAACGTATTGTGTGCAATGTAATGTTATGGTGCAGTCTTTGAAACTGGTAAACTACGGCACCAACAGTGCTCAATAAACCCTGGGTTAAAATGGACCTAGGCTTATTATTTAGCCCTCGTGAAAAAATTATTTTCTCTTCTATTTTCAGATTTCTCTCTGTCGCGTCAGTGTCATAGTTCTTTACACATCTCCTCCACAAGTTGTAGAATGTGTTTCTAGATCCAAAAACAGATGGGTCCATGCAAAATGCGTCTTTGGAAGAATTAAGATCATGTTCATTGATGACTTTAAAAAAATTTGGCTATATTTGTACCAGTGTTTTAAAACTCGGCCGAGTTGGCCAAGTTGACCTCTAGCCGAGCTGACTCGGCCTATAAACTGGCTCGGGTGACCAGTTCGATACCGAACTGGCCGAGTCTATGTCCAACTCATCTGGTTCAGTACCAAATCGGTCAACTCGCCCGAGTTAATCCGAGTTGATGCATGGAGTTACAAACACTAAATTTTTAATTTTTTTTAATTAATTCCTAAACTTTGGAACTTGAGATATGTCTTGCATGTTAGTTAATATTATGCCTATTCGTGTCTCTTAACCTGCTAACGATTTTTTCTAATGGTCATTTAGGACTATAGTAATTCTTTTATTAAAAACAATTTACAGATCTTGTTACTGTACTATTCTTTATAAATTGGAGTTTCTCTCCCATTGTGAGTGGGTTAAGCAGCGTTGAGGCCCACTCATTGCCATTTTGTTGATATTTCTTATAACTATGAGAAACTAGAAGGAAATTTTGCATGGTTGGAACTTGGAATCATGAGTATGGAATCCGGATTTTCAACACATGATATTTGTTTACTTTAATCAGCAAAGTCTGTATATGCCTATGAGGTTATGGTTATATTTGAAATAGCAATTTAGCAGATGGTAAAATAATAACTATATTGAATGTGGAAAGAATCAAATAAAATAAATTAGTGAATAATGCCACTTTACAAGCCATTTAGGCCTTCTTTGATTCTGTATTTTCATTTGTTGCAATCTTCTAGATATGTATTGCACAGTACACATCGTGCCATTTTGATATGTTCACAACTTCACCCTTATATGGTATATAGTATATATATGTGCAGACTTCGGTTATTTTGTCTCTAATGCTTTGGAATTATGGATTAGAATTTTAAAAATATTTTCTTCTTTGAAATTTAAATATTTTATGCGTTTTTTAGTGAACTGAGTCATTAAATTCAAACCAACCGAGTCATTACCGATTCATTGCTGAGTCCGAGTCCAAGTCCAAGTTGACCCTCAGTCGATTCCAAGTCCTTGTCTGAGTTTTAAAACTATGATTTGTACAAAACAATGTCCGATAATTCTTTCAAAGCCTTTTGACAAAGGGTAGAATATCGTTCCAATGAATTCCAAATTATTTCAAGGTGCATGGAATCAACAACTTACGAGATGGAGTTGTTAAGAGAAAGAAGTGTTCTAAAGTATACAACTGTTTATTTGTTCAATTGCAGTGCCATCTCAACAATGAGGAACCTCCAAAAGAGGCTTGCAGTGAAAGAAACCAGATTAAACATTTAATTTGGAAGTCCTACCTATGGGGTCTAGAAAGTTCATCTTCATTGGTTATAAGTGAGAAAGAGAAACCAGTTCAAGTCCTCCAAATGTGAAGCCAGCTTTGATTGAAGATTCTTAATAGGATGATCTTTGTTTCTGTGTGTTTTTAATGATTAAACTGTGTTGAAGTTTAGAAACGTGCCAACGTTTGGATGGACACTCCAATCCTAATCAACAGGCAGATATTTATAAAATGGATGTGAAGAGTGTCTTCTTTAATAGAGATATTCGGGATTTTTACAAAGACCAATCTCAAGGTTACGAGATTAAAGGAAAGGAAAATGATGTGTAGAAATTGACTAAGTCATTGTATAGAATATAACAAACCCCAAGGGCTTAATACATATAGATCCATGAGTATCTCAAACAAGTTGGATGATTTGGTGGCATTAGTTGTTTATGTGGATGAGTTGATAATTACAAGGAGGAACCTACAATGCTACGAGGTTAAACGAAAGGAAAATTGTGTTCAAACTGACGAAGGCAATGTATAGATGGAAGCAAACCCCTAGGACTTGGTACACAAAAATTGATGAGTATCTTAGACACACCAGATTCAAAAGGAGCTTGTCATATTCTAACTTGAATATGAAAATTGAAGAAATTTGATAAACAATCACAAAAACCTTTTATTGGACTTTTATCACACTTTGACTATAACTCTGATATATAACGTTTCTGCACTAAAAAATTTATAAGATGAATTTGTCTGATAGTTTAAGCATAAACACCAATGCATTCAATTTCAATTTGAAGATAAGTGTGACAAGACAGAAATTTAGGGCCAAGCCCACGGAAACCCTCACCAAAAGAAAACCCAGAGAAAGAATTTTATTTATGAGAAATCAGAAATTCAACAACTTAGAATTTCTTCTACAACATCAAAACAATTTCAGAAACCCTCGTCTGTAAATCTACATTGAAAAATGTGGCAAATATACTCACAGTCAACCCACACGTGTGAACTGTACACAATAGTTTTCTCAAGATTCGTGCCAAGTACGAACTGTACATATTCTGTCTAGCATTAAATGCAGAAAAATGTCTCGAAATGTGTGCCTACAATCTTCCTCAATTTTTGTGCTTGTATGGTCTGCAATAATGACTGTATAGTCTGGTTGTATGGTCCAATGAATGCTACAAATTTCTTGAGAATCGTGTCTTCAATTTGCTAGATGATTAGACTCTCACAAAACAGAAATTTCCTCCAAGAAATTTATTTCTCTTTCTCTCATCTTCTTCTGATGTCCCTCGCTTTTCCCTAGACATTCTTTTATAAATCATCTCAACCAAACTAACCATAACTAACTCATCCAACTTAATCAAGGGATGAGATTAGCTTTATATGAGGGCACTCATTTAATGCACATAATCACTTTAATATATTAAATATATTAATGCACTTATTTTGGGTCCCACAACTTAAAATCATTTTAAGTTCATAAAGTACAAAAGTCACTTTAATAATATAAAACACTTTACATTAAAAAGTTTCCTAGGAAAAATACAACTTGTGTTCCCCCCATGTGACATCAAAATCATGGGGAAGGACCAACTGAGTTATAAAAACTAACACTCTCTTAACAAGAGAGGTCATTTTGACAATGCATGTACCTCCACCACCTCGGTCTTTGTCCTCTGAAGAAGCTCCCTCTTGCTCTAGAATGCGACCAGGAGATTCATGTCGAAAAACAACTCTAAACTAAGAATTGTGAAGGGAATTCTCTCTAAACCCATGCATTTGCTCACAGCCTTCATACTGGCCGAGTCTCCTGCCAATATAACTCTTCTCATCTGAAGGTATCATCGGTGCACCTATCTCATCTTCAGATTCAGTCTCAGATAACCATCCACCTGACCCTGGAAACGTCGCTTCTTCTTGCAGCCCCTAGAAACATCACTTCTTGTAGAAAATAAAGTATGTCTCTTATATTCTCAAGTAAAATTGTGGTACCAACTGGGTTATTTATCTGATATAAAAACATTTGTCTTGTCTTAACAAAGAATCCATACCCATCATCCTCCAATGATGACATAGAAAGTCTGCTAACTTTCATACCTAGAACAAATAGTACCCTATTTACTTCAAGAATTGCTCCCAAATTTAGTTGGAATTTCATACTTCCAACTCCTCTTATCTCTGCCTGAGCAATATTTGTTTCAACAAAGTGTCTTGAAGCAATTTCTTCTATCATCTTAAAAGCTCCACACTTTACAGTCATATGGCTAGTTGACCCATTGTCAACTATCCATGTGTCATGGTAATCTACTAAACTACCTATACTAGTCTCAACCGATGCCAAAGAAAATTCATTTTCAAATTGGGCAGCATATTCTTGTACTTCTGTTGGTGTTGATCTCTCTCTGTCTTCATCCTTCTTAGGGCATCAACTAGCATAGTGGTCGAACTTGTCGCAGTTATAACACCGAATCTTACTAAGGTCATTTTCTCTTTTCTCCCCCCCTTTACCTTTTCCTTTGGTAAGAATGGCTACATTTTCTTCACTGCTCTGAGTGTTAATCTAGAATGTCCCCTCTCGAGACTCTTCTTGAACAAAGTCATCCCCTAACCTTGTCCAATCTGGAAGTTTCTCTCTAGCAAACTACTCATAGCACAAATGTGTGCCATTTTACAGTGAACCCATTAAGAGCATATCTAACAAGCTCTTTTTCCTCCACTTTCTCACCAGCAACAACAAATTCATCTCTAACTTGAGAAAAAATTGTGAGATAAGTGGTTACTGTATCAACATATTTCATCTTGGTGTTCCTCAATTTTTCTCTAAGAACCATCTTTCTATTATGATTCTTTCTTTGATAATAAACCTTTCCAAATTTCAAAAGCATGTGCTTACATGTGATGTGAGGTATCACATGATCTTTTATAGAGTCCAAAAATATTTCTTGTGCCTTGATATCTTTCTTGTCAAAGGCAATCTTCAAAGCAGCATCTGTGGGAACTGTGATAGTGTAAGAAGCACCAACAATATCTCATAGCTCCAACTCTTTGAACAATATAGGTATGCGCTCATTCCAAGGGCTTAAATTATCGCACCCATCCAGCCCGTCTTCAACTCACAATCTTGTTGAGGTCATGACTTCAACTGATAATCTTTAACTGACTCTGACTTGAACCTATTTTGATATGTATCAACACAACTTAACACACCTTCTTCAGCAATCACGCTCTAATACCATGAAGAAATTTGATAAACAATCACAAAAACTTTTTATTGGACTTTTATCAAACACTTCGACTGTAGCTTTGATTTATAACTTTTTTGAACTAAAAAATTCATATGATGAATTCGTCTGATAGTTTAAGCATAAACACCAATGCATTCAATTTCAATCTCAAGATAAGTGTGACCACACAGAAATTTAGGGCCAAGCCTAGGGCAAACCCTCTCCAAAGGAAAACCCAGAGAAAGAATTTTATTTATGAGAAAAATCATAAATTCAACAACTTAGATTTCTCCTACGACATCAAAACAATTTCAAAAACCCTCGTCTGTAAATCTGCATTGAAAAATGTGCCAAATATACTCAGTCAACCCACACGTGCAAACTATACATAAGAGTTTTCTCGAGATTCGTGTCAAGTACGAAATGTACCGACTGTATGAATTCTGCCCAGCATTAAATGCAGAAAATTCCATTGTTCCACAGGAACGCGTCCCCTAGGGTGGGGAACGCTCCCCCACGCTTCCGGGACGGGGAAACGTTTCCCCACGCCCCCCTTTTGGGGGAAACTCAGGGAAACGTGTTTCCCCACATTTCCCCAAGTGCGAAACACGTTTCCCCTAGGGGGGATTCTAGGCACCCCCATGTCCCCCCAAATTTTCATCTTTCACAATAAAAATAAATGCATATTAAAATATTAAAAAAGTGTTTAAGAATTAAAACATAATTAAATTAAATCCTAAACTAGCGTAAGAGTCTAAGACCATCCTAAACGCTATCCTCTCACAATTTCATTTCGTAATCATACTGCAACTAAACTTGGAGCAGTCATCACTATTTCAAGTTCTAACTTCTATGTGTTCATTGTTCGATATCTATTTGATTCTTTCATACTTGAACATTTGTTGCATTATCTTTTACAAATTTGAAATTTGAATTTAGATATACATTGCATAATGATAATTATGATATTTAGATTTTAGTTTTTTACATGGGTATAGTAACATAGTTAAGTATCATTTACAAATTTTTAATTTGATATGCTAATAACTAATAGATGTACACCCCATAATGATGAATTTAGTTTTTAGTTTTACTTTATACATGGTAATAGTTATTGTTAGTATTTATCATTTTTATATTTTAAATTAATTTTATGACTCGGACGTCCCCCTGGTTCCCTGAAATTTTAGGGAAATTTCAGGTAGCTTCCACATGTCCCCCTTGTGTGTTTCCCCGCTCCCACACTCCCCCGCCCTAGAAACTCCGTGGAACATTGGAAAATTCTGTCTCGAAATCCGTGCCTGCAATCTACCTCGATTTATGTGTTTGTATGGTCTACAATAATGATTGTACAGTTTGGTTGTACGATCCAATGAATGCTGCAAATTTCTTGGGAATCATGCCTTCAATTTGTTTGATAATCAGTCTCTCAGAAAACAAAAATTTATTTCTCTCTCTCTCTTGTCTTCTTCTTCTGATGTCTCTCACTTTTCCCTAGACATTCTTTTATACTTTGTCTCAGCCAAACTAACCTTAACTAACTCAACCAACTTAATCAAAGGATACAATTAGCTTTATCTGAAGGCTCTCATTTAATGCACATAATCACTTTAATATATTAAATACATTAAAGTACAAAAGTCACTCTAATAATATAAAACACTTTATATTAAAAAGTTTCCTAAGAAAAATACAACTTATGTCCCCTCCATGTGATCAAAATCATGGAGAAGGACCAACTAAGTTATAAAAACTAACAAAAACAAAAGGGGGTTGTGGTAATATTAGTTGTTTATGTGGATGACTTTTATCATTACTAGTAATGAAGATAAAATCAAACAGTAAAGATAATCTTCACAAGCAATTTGAGCATTGTGCATTGTTTCTTTAGACCTAGAGATGTGGCAAAATTAGCACAACTAACTTCATCTCTCAAAGGAAGTATGCAAGAGAGAAGATGCAGTGATTTCAAAAGGTAGATTGCACACAATCTTCTAGAAAAACAGAAACAGGTTTATAATTATTAGTGGAGGATTCATCCATGCCAGTGAATGAGTATACGGATTCATCCATGGCATTATAGAAGGGTTACCATATATTTGAATGCTGCAAAGAGAATCCTAAGATATATAAAGGGAACCATTGAATATGGCATCAAATACAACAGAGATGTTCACTTTTGACTTACAAAGTACTCAAATGTTGATTGGAGAACTTGACTTGACTTGCAAGTGCACCTGGAATTTTCCAGCTGTACAAAAAGCATAGTTTCAGTTGGAGAAACAATTTGTCCAGTAAAATAACGCATCTTGGTATTATTGGGAAGCATCAACAGAAATGAAGACTCTTTTCATAAGCCTTCTTTCTGCTCCAGGAGCCATTCATTTAATGAAACAGATCTGACATTTCCGAAATGCGACATGAAATAAGAACCATCCAAAATTAAGTAGTTGCAGGCTGGAATTTTTTATCAGCACTAATGTCCTCAGATTTGCAAAGCAAGATGGCCCAGCTAATATCTTGCTATAATCCCATCTCATTGGCATCCATGGAACAAGAAAAACACATCATGATAATAATATTCAGTTGCCGCTTACAATGACCACTGCAATGGACAAAACTTCGATAAAATATGGCAAATATTGTAGCCAGTTTCAGGTATCATGCAGCTGACTAAAAAAATAATGATCATCTACATGAGCAACCTCTAGACAAAATTGTAATACAACAAGATGATAAAACTTCCCAGAGTTAACATACACTTCCCCTCCCGAATGAAATCTGAGACCAGCTTGCAGAAGAAAGCATTGGTATCGAATGAGATGTAGAGCAACTCAATTCAATCCTGAAATCATACATTAATGCTAAGAATTAAAGAAAAGTAGTTCGCCCTCCTCTTCTGCTTTGTTTATCAAAGGCTGTATTGAACTTGTCGATAAGCTCATTCATGGTACTGCATCAAACAATATATGAATATATTTCAATTTCCAAAAAGTCTCTACAGGAATACAAATAAATTAACAATCAATCATTCAGGTTGATTTTCTACATACCTGGAACAATTTGTGATCATAGCTAGGTAAGCCATCAGCAGTGTATCGTTATATTCCTGTTTCATACAAAATTATGAATATATGGGAATAAAATAGGAATAAAAATGCAAAAATAAATAGGAATAAATAAATAAATAGGAAAAATA
Organism: Pseudotsuga menziesii; assembly: GCA_001517045.1. NCBI lineage: Eukaryota > Viridiplantae > Streptophyta > Pinopsida > Pinales > Pinaceae > Pseudotsuga > Pseudotsuga menziesii. The sequence goes on from LPNX010494942.1 coordinate 1,250,419, forward strand.
AATGCATTTCCTAAGATGCAAAAATAAATAGGAATAAAAATAAGGAGTACACTGGGGTAAGCCCTAGACAAAGACCCATTAATAATCCAGGGCATAAACCCTAGAAATGAGTGTACACATATGTTTCAATTATAGGCTCAAACATCTCCCAAATATCTTCAAGTGTCAACGATTTGAATCCGAGTTTGTAGAAGTGTATATACAATTTAAGGCCTTGACTGTGAGGAGTTTGTTAGGCTGTTACATCTCCCAAATATCTTCAAGTGTCAACAATTTGAATCCTAGTTTGCAGAAGTGGATATACAACTTAATGCCTCGTCAGTGAGCAGTTTGTGTTGGAGTATAATGCTCCAATAGCTAACATTTAGAGATCTCTTTATGAATGAAGATAGCCAATGTATATGTGTTGATTGAGAGTATTTTAGCTGTAGGTCCAAGAGCAATTATAGGGCAGTCTACTAGTGTAGAGATTGAAATTTTCCAGTAGAACTCTATTAATATGTTTGCACATAAATGAATGTATCTGTGGTAGAAGAGTAGTAATTTAGCTCTGAGAGTTAGCTCAAGTGATCATGAGCCAAACATGAGATCTCTCCCACGATCCAGTTTTAAACTGGGTACCATCCTCAAAATGAGGGGAAGTACCTGGGAATTCTTTTCCAAGGAAACAAGAAGAGTAGTATTTGTGTGCCTGTCTTTGTATTGCTGCTTTCCCTGCAATTCTGTCATGGTATCAGAATGAGACAGGGCTTAGCTCCCTCAAAGTAGAGCCCACGAAGATCAGTGCCTCTGAGAAGTAGTCCTCTGTAGGATAGCACACAGTGTTTTTACAGTAGAGTTTTCCTGTTAGTTTCTGTGTACTGTAGAGTGTTGTTTATCTGTTGAGTAGAGCACGAGCACTTCTGTGAGACGCTGCAAATAAATCTGTTTCCCAGGGATTGTGTAGAGCGTTGTGAAGAGGTCCACCTGTCCAGAACATACAAGCTGTAAGCCTCCATTGCCAGAAGGTAAGCTGTTGATTGAGAGCCACACAGGTTCACTGTAGCTTGTCAGATCATTGGTAGAATAACTGGCCCGCTCTGAGCAGGCACTAGTGACCATACTTTGACTGTGAATGTTGGCAGTTCAAAGATGATTTACAAAAGGGTGGACAAGATAATTCTAAGGTTTGTCAAATGCGTATTGCAGAATGCATGGTTGAAGAGACGTTGTATGAAAGATTGTCTTACTGCTTCCCAGGGATTGTATAGAGCATTATGAAGAGATGAACCTGTCCAGAACGTAGCAAGCTGTGAGCCTCCATTTCCAGAAGGTAAGTCATTTATTGAGGGCCACACAGGTTCACTGTAGCATGTCAGATCATGGGTTGAATAGTTGACCTGCTGCAACCAGGCATTAGTGGTCATACTTTGACTGTGAATGTTGGCATTTTAAGGATGATTTACAAAAGGATAAGTGAGATAATTCTCAAGTTTTTTAAAAGTGTATTGCAGCATGTGTGGTTGAAGAGAGATGCTGTATGAAAGACTGTTTTACTGCTGGAACGAATAAAAAGAAATTGCATTATTACCAAGTGTTAGTCCATGATGATCCACTTCCATCTTGTTCCTTGTTCAGTGATACAGTTCAGACAGACTACATCTGATGGATTAATTATTTTGGTACTTAGAAATTATTATGGATGCACACATTTTTCCTACCATTACCTTAATGGCTTGTTTTGAGTTGACTTGCTGCCTCAAAGGCATGTTCTACAATGTCTAGAGGAAGGTGTTTTAGTGCAAAGTGATTGTTTTTTACCCCTAGAGGCTAGAGTTGCATGATTACAGTGTTGGATTGATTCATTGCACCAAAGTTAGTGTTATGATATTCAGTATTGTAATGGTAGGTTGATGACAGGGTTTTGATGATGTGTTGAGGATGTACAAATTGCACGGTAGATGATTCTTTCAGCATATTTTTGTCCTTTGTTTTGACATAGCACATGGATGGATCACTTGATATTATTGACCATCTTTTTATTTTGATTACAGCATGGTTTTGGGTATCTGTGATAGTGGAGGCTTCCTAGCTTAAGCACCCTAGTCAATTTGGGTTTATTTCACACATATTTCACATTCGTACATCATATGTGGTTGTCCTAGGAGGAGCACTCACCTTATTACACATATTGGAGGTTAAGTCCAGTGACTAACCTATAATGTGACCCCTTTTTTGGCTTCATCGTTGGCCTACATGTGTAGTGCGCCCTAGCAAAAGGGGCCATGTTTCACCCTCCCACGTGTTGATGAGAAGATTAGTAGTCTATAGGGATGAAGCACTTGTCTTGTTGGCACAAATGTGGAGGCACTTGGCCTATTTTAGTCATATGTGGGTAACTTGATGGGGCTGTCCCCTTTATTCATCACAATGATTGCTTCCTTACATGACAAACCATGAATTGGTTAAATCTTTGACTCCCTATACCTAGGGATATGACCATTGCCACTATTCTTGAGGGTTAGCTGCTCCTCGGAGACCACACTTTGACATGTTCATGACCATTTTGAGGATAAAATCCACCTGGAGAAGCCATGCATGCCAACGTGAGGATCATTTGCCTCTTAGATGCCACATCTATGGGTTAAGTGGAGCGACTTTCTAGGAGATTTGAGGGTTTGTTGATGACTTGATTTGGTATTGTTGCCTAGTTTAGGGGTGCATCCCACCTCTAGGAGCTCATTTGATTTGAGGTTTATACATATGGCATAGCCACTAATTTTTTATTACTTGTTAGACTTATCCAACAAGTTACTTAGCTGGATATTGTTAGTTTATGTATTCCTAGATTTGATCTAGGGTTTTGGCTTGGATATTATTATTTTATTTTTGAGGTTTTGAACCTAGAACTCTATAAAAGCAAGCCTCCTCCATTTGTATTGGTTGTTGATGATTTGAAAAAAGCTCTGGTGATATTGCTTTGGTGTTATGGGAGATTAATTGAAGTTAATGTATTCGAACCTTGTTGCTCACTGGAGATCTGTGTGAATGGCATCAAATTGGTAATCCCTTTTTTATTTAAAGTAGCTTGTAGTCAATGGTTTCCTTGTTGCTCTTTCGATCTTGTGCTTAATGTATATAAGACATTGATATCACTCCCACAACGAAAGTGCTTAATGGATACATGACAATTGATGGCGGTATCAATTTCATGTACTAGATCTATGAAATATGATGCTAAAGCTTGGTTTGTTTTCATCACAAGTTTGAATCTGCCCTAGTAAACAACAAGGCTAGTAGGTTGTAAGCCCTTTATCCAATTATTAACCTCTTCCTTGTGCAAGTATCAAGACAGAGTTCAAGCTATATGTTAATTTATGACCCAATATGCCCAACATATCGCTGATACAGTTTTTCGGCTGTATAACCAGCGGTATGCAAATGCATACAAATATTGTAAAGACTTTTCTGGATTTAATAAAATAAACAGCTTTTTTTCCTTGGGAAAAAAAATGCCCAACATATTGCTAGGCACTAATCCTTCCTCCAACATCCAATTCATTTGTAGATTTTTTTTTCATTTTCTACAGTTTAGTAGATCTGAAATAAAAGCAAGTTAATCAGGTATCTGAAAATGAAGCTAATAAACCTAATTGTTTCTCATTTAAAGCAAGCTTGATCGTATTTAATCAAATAAATATTTTTTTACCAGCAACTAACCAACATAAAAACAGATTTGGTTCGGACCCATTTGTCCTTTAAACCTTATTTACTGAGCTGTTAATATTTTAATAAATCTGGAAATTACCATACAGAAAATCAACAAAACCAGATTAGTATCTAGTCTAGAAAACCCATCCTAATCCATACCTACCGTCTAGATTGTTGCCTTTCAAAGAAGCCCCCCATTGTTGCCTTTCAAAGAAGCCCCCCTTACCTCTTTCCCTTTGCAAGAAGAGTCCAAGTTATATGTTAATTTATGACCCTATATGCCCAACATATTGCTAGACACTAATCCTCCCTCCAACCTCCAAAATGTCTATAAATCTTTTTTTACTGTTCAATGGATATGAAATAAAAGCAAGTTAATCAGAGATTTGCAAATGAAGCTAATAAACCTGATTGTTTCTCATTTAAAGCAAGCTTGATTGTATTTAATCAAATCGGTAATTTTTTCCAGCAACGTACCAAAGTTAAACAGATTGATTCAGCCCCATTTCTCCTATAAAACTTGTTTATTGAGCTGCAGTTAATATTATAATAAATCTGGACATTACCTTAAAAAAAATCACTAAAACCAAATTGACATCTTGTAATACCCCTAGTTTGACCCTTGTAATGTATTTAATTCGATTATGTAAAATTATGTAAATATGCTAGTATGGATTCCTAGTGCGGAGCTCAAGGCCAAGGCCCAAGTTCCAACTAGTGAATGGCCAGGCATGTATGATATATATTTCTTTTATTTGGACCGTATGGTTGGCTTATCATGTCAATTCGAAATATATGTAAATATTATGTTGGAAAATAATAAAATAGTCCAAGATGGTTGTGTAAAGAGCACTAGAGGGGCTATGATTCCACCAGAGGGGAAGAGGAAAGGGGGCCTATGGGGAAGCTAAACCCTATGTTGCCAAGTGTCAACCTTAGAACTCATCCAAAATTCTGCCATGTGCTTTAAATGAGCCAATTACCTTCTCTTGACTATTAAACCCAATCATTGAATGCATGTGTGAGGTTGGTGGGGAAAGTCACTTCACTACATGAGGGTGGTGACAGTTTTGTTAGCTGTCAAAAGTCCTTTTCTTCTATGGTCAAAAGCCATGTCAGTTGTCTTTTCACCATAATCTCATATCCTTTGGAGTCAACGCTCTTCTGATCCACTCATGCATGTTTCTACACTATGTAGAGCTTCCTATTGTTGTCATGACCAATACCAGACTATGTTCAACCCAGAAATTCGATATTTGGAGACAAAGCTGCAGATTTGAAGGGAAAATAGATGGTTGTAGGTGAGCATAGAGGTTGGCCAAGCTAGGAACCTTCACCCATTGAGTTCCGCTACTTTTGAATGCTTGAGAAGCCATGAATGAATGTTGCGGGAGGTTCTCCAATAGCATACAACAGGTTGGACTTTTACTGTTGTCAGATTTTGTAGCTCGGTAGGTACTTCTATCTTGGAGGTGTTTAGCAACAAAGAAAAAGCCGAGGTGAATTCTAGACATATTGTAAAGGTGGATTTATAACACCTCATGAAAATGGTTTTAGTTGGCCCATGGTATTGATCATGGTATTTGCATGAATGTGAGATTATAAAAGGAGCCTTAGAGTATGACTTGACTATCACAGTTGCAAGAGACGGATTTGACCTTGTAGTGAACAATCTAGATCTCAATTTGAGATCACAGCTTTTCCAGGGAAGAGTTTCCTCTCTGATATCTATTGGATCTAGGGTGGATCTAGGGTTTGTCTATCCAGTTTGCAATGAGGATTTCGAGAATCTTCCTGTGTGTTTTTGGTCCATATCCAAAGGATTTATCCAGAGGACTATTGTAGTGTTGTTGTAATCAAATCCTGCATAAGAAGAAGACAAACATTTGTTGGTTTTCCTTGAAGGGATGGGGATTCCAAGGTAAATCCTTGTGTCTATTTTGAGTGGTTGCATTTTGTTGTTCTGTTGTGCATTTATGATTTCTTATGCATTTGTATTTTCAGTAATTAATGTTCAGTAGTTAACTAAAGAACACATTAATAGTTGTTGCTAATCAAGAGTTGTACAAGGGTATAAAATTTCACAACTACACACACTGATAAGCACTATAAGGGTTGGATTTCTTGAGGGAGTTGTGGATCAGTGAAGGGAAATTCCTTCCTTGTGTTGTGTTGGGTAGTTGGAAGGAGTGCCATAGTTGTGATGGCTTAATGAGATCCCTAGAGAGCTCTGGATGAGCTTTTGGCTAAGCATAGAGAGCAGAACGAGTTGTGGGATGAGTGAGAGAAGCCTCTAGGTGTCTCCTTCACCCTAGTGGCCTCATAGCCCAACTTGGGGGTGGCTTCTCAGCAAAAATAGTATATGTTGGACAAAGTGCCTACGATTGGGTGGAAAATCGCTCTTACACAACCAATTGCTTGGATATTCTTGATAAAGATAAGTATTCTCTTGTATCTGATATGCAATGATTTTATTATTGATGCCTGTAATGATTAAGCTTGCATATGCATGCTAGATGTGTGTATATCTTTTATTTCCGCTGTGTATTTATTATGTGTCTGCACACATGTTTTTGTTGTTATGAATTCGTAACTATAGTTATGGGCAAAATTTAGAAGCCCACATTTAGTTAATGTCCCCTCCCATGAGTCAGATTACAGGATGGGGATGTTACACATCTAGTCTACCAAACACATCCCAATCCATATCTACGATCTAGATTGTTGACTTTTAGGGGCGCCCCCTTTGAGCGCGAGGAGAGCCAGCCAAAAGTGAACAAGAGGGTTGGTCAGGTGACAGTAGCCTCCCTCTTTAGTTCCATTAAATTCTTGTTTGTGCTTTAGGACTTGAGTTTGAGTGATAACATTTTGAGTGTGATGGGTCCATTTCCAGGATCTTGAAGATATGCTTCAACATATTGATGAGCTTTAAACTAAAATTATATTACATGAGCTAATTTGGCAGCTCCATAGAAAGAAAGTACAATTAGGAGGTACTCCACCCAAGAGTTATTCCCTGTGTTGCAGGGGTACCCATCCCCAGGGGTTGGGTTCACGTCCCCGTCCCAGGTATCGTCGCCAAGTCCCAAAAACCAGGTCAGGTACATCATAGACGTCCCCTGAAGTCCCCGCTGAAGTCCCTAAGTATCGGGTACTTCTGGCCCAAAACAGGAAATTTTGCTCATTTTGGGGACTTCGAGGAAACTCTAGTATGTGAAAATTAAAAATATATATATACTTTTAATAAAAAAATTACCTTTACGAAGACAGACAGGTTAGGCATGGGTCGCCCTACCCTCTTAAGACCTCGTGGGCCTGTCCACTTCTCCCAACGCAGAGTTGAGTCTTGAATTTTGTTGGGTCCTGCAAGAGGAGAGCTTGCTGCACAAAGGAGATGATAGAGGCAGAGGAGAGGAAAGCAAGCTTAGGTTGTCTTAGACTTAAAAGGTTTGTAAGAAGACGATATAGGCAGAGGAGAGGCAAGACAAGCTTAGGTTGTCTTAGACTTAAAAGGTTTGTGCTTTTAAGTTAATGACATGGCACTATCTAGCTTAGAGGGGCTAGTATCTATTCTTAGACCGTTTCTTCTAGAAGATTGCCTTATTCTTTTATGACTCTGGATCTTGTCATTGGATTTTTATTGGCATAGTTTTTGTTAATTATTGATCCTTTGTGTAAGTTGTTCCAATGTTATTGCACAGACCGTATTTTTTGTCCTTTATGAATGATAGAAAACCTACTTTGTTGATGTTTGTGTAGATGTTTCTATGCATGTGCATATTTCTAATTTTGAAAAAACAAAAGCTCCATCACCTATTGTCATGTTTATACTTAAGGTTCATATGTAATTCCCACTTTATATCAATGATTTATGAACTTTGAAGCAATGTGCATGTTAATTGTACTTATTAATTATTGAAAATGAATACCAGTGAAAAATAAATTGATTAATTTTTTATTATATATATGTATATATAGTGCCCTTGACATACCCAAGTCCCCTGTTTCAAAAAGTGGCGTCCCCGTCCCTATCCCCGTCCTCGTCCCTGTCCCTGTACCCAAGTTTCCTGGCAACTTAGGTTATTCCCAAGGATTTGTTCCAAGGTTTCTTGATTCAGAATTCTATAGAAGGAGATTGAATAAGATTTCTCAAGCTTTGATAAGAAAAAGTATTGAAATGATCCAAGATATCATAGGTTTATTCATTAATCCAGGAGAACAAATCCCTACTACAATCATGGTCACCTAGAAAAGTAACCTATACAAGCGTCTGGATATGTCAATTATCCAAGGCGCACCTCACGACATGCCTGAAAAGTAAAGTATATGGCTTCCCAAATTCTCGAGCAATAATGTTATGACTAAAAAAGAACATGTTGAGAAATTTACAAATACATTAGAGTAACATGGAGTAGAAGATGACTAGGAACATGTAGCCATGAAATTGTTTGCTTTGTCCTTCAAGGAAGATGAAAGGATGTGGTTCAAAAGTCTTGACAATGGGAGTATTAAGACCTAGGGAGAGTTGACAAAAGCATTCATGGAGCAGTGGGAAGTAATGAAAGATGGAGTGTTTGCTAAATGACCTTCATGAAATAAAGAAGGAGAATCTAACAGTAAGAGAATTTAACTTGGTTCCAGAAAGGTTTAGAGAAGACCCCCCAGGACATCAAACCAAGGAATAAGCCTATTTCATTTTATTATACTGCACTAAAGCAGTTGATGGTCCTTTTGGGTTTTACTTGAGGGATAAATCCCCCGCTACCCTAAAGGCATCTCAGGATATAGCAAGCCAGATCAAAGAGAACTTCTTGGCTTTTGGCAAAGTGGATCTTTTTGGTTCTTCCAGAGCCTCAACATCAAAGGCATGGATAACATAGAGGGCTCTTAACTAAGCAAATTCTACCCCTAATGCCATGCCATCTTTCGCTGAAAGTCCAAAAGAATTAACTACTACGCTCACACAGCAATAGAGAATCATAAACAGCAAGTTTCTTTGTTTGGAAAGAACATGGAATACAAGTTGGGATAGACCTAGAGTTAATCAAGAACAAAGAGGTAAATGAGGAGCCTTTCCCATAACTCAACCAAACATGGTAAATGAGGAGCATTTCCCTTTGTGCAGAAAGTGCAACGGATTTGCATGATGAAACATCATGTGCGGTATTGCAAGTAAAAGGGGATACGGGTGATGAAGATCTAGTTGATGTGGATGATCTAAACTTTGTCGAAGAGGAGTTTGTTTGTAGCATCCAAGGGAAGACCTTTCCAGTGAGTGACGAGCAAATGAAATAGATTAAAGGGGAAAAGCATCGAAGCATACAAACATGAAGACTTTTCTAGTGAATGACAAACAAATGAAATAAATTAAAGGGGAAAAGATAAAGCGGATAATTAGGGAGAGGAGCAATAAAGTTTGTTAAACGGGGAATCATGTTGGGACTCCGAAATTGCAATCAAAAGTGCAGACATAAGCCATCTGTTACAGTTGAAAGAAATACCAAGTGTGCTATGTCAAGTAAACAAGTGGTCAGCATAGATGTGGATTTGAACAATGATTTGGTCAATGAATCATTGAATTTTCTAAGATACACCATTCCTCTTTCCAAATTGGCAGAGATCCCATCCTAGAAAGAGAAGTTGAGAAAAGTTCTTGTGAAAGAAGAAACAGATGAAAATTGCCCCACATTGCTTTTCAAGCAATGAACCAAGGATGGAGAAACAAAGGACATACTACTTTATAGTTGTATGTTGGACTCTAAATGATCTATTTATAGTTGTATGTTGGACTCTAGAGCCTCTACCAATGTGATGACTGTAAAGGTATGAACTAGTTAGGGTTGAAGATAACTAGGTCGTATAGGAATGTTTGCACTATGGACTACATGGAGGTTAAAATGTGGTCTCATATGAAACATGCAAGTAAAACTAGTTGCATACCCAGATATATCAATGTTAATGGACACTGTGGTGATTGATGTGTTAGTTTTTGATAGCTCGGTGGCACTCCTGCATCAAGTGCCTAGGTGCAGGGGTGATTAAGTATGGAGTCTCATTTATATTCGAAAAGTGACTTTA
>LPNX010494942.1:1267081-1281627 GCA_001517045.1 Pseudotsuga menziesii
TGGGCTGGATCTCCTAGTTTTTGTATATATCCAGGCACAGCCTCCTCTTCCAAGCTAGTTAGAACTGGGATTGAGGTGCTGCTGCTATTGTACTGTTTGTTATTCTTCATTTGAAATAAAGAAAAGCTTTGGAGGCTAGAAGGTGTTGTGCCATTACATGTGTGGATGATTATTGCCATTATTTTACTAAAATAACATGTATCTATGTTCATTTTTTTTGCTAATTGCTTGTAGATCCGTTGTTAAGATTGATAATAGGCTTATTATAATCTTGATAGGAAAGGTGCTTTTCAATAAGTTTATTGACCATCTCTTTCCTTTGATGCATGTTTAGAGATCTAGATTCAGCATGTCCTATAAGCTTACATGCATGTTATCTTGAATCTCTGTGTATGTACTAATCGGATCTCACAAGTTTCTTGGCAAGTTCTTTGATTTCAACTGAGCTGCAAGTTCCTACATTGGAGAGGATGTTGATCTAGTTTGCTTCTTCACTCTCTTCAAAACCTTCCAAAGGCATAGTCCCTCGACATTCCACCTGAAAGCTCCACTGTGGATCTTCAAGGAAACCGACATTTCTCTCCTCCTCTTCCTCCCTCAAAATCAACATTTTTACCCGGTTACTTTGTTAATAGCTTTGATTTTGCTTAGATCTATCATCTTAAAAGTAATTCCAACATAGATCTATCTTATCAAAGCCCATAGTCTAGATCTTGCAGTGAAAAAGTTTCATAAGCATTCTAGATCTAGCTTTAGGGAAATCGTCCTTTTTGCATGGAAATTTAAAGAAAACTTGTAGCTTGCATGCACTGGATTTCTATTTGTTGTTATAAAAGATAAATCCAGCAATCAATGCATATTTCATTGGCTGCACAAACAGCAAGCCAAGATCCCAAGGAAAGCTTGCTTTCCTTGGTTCCTTTTTCACTTGTTTAACTAGTTTTAACTTCATCTTTTTTGAGTTAAGGTAGGCTGATCCAAAGGTACTCTTAAAGTGCTTTTGGGTATATGTTATTCTAACATGTTCGCTGGTTTTTAGCAGGTGTAACAGAAAATAAAGGAAGCTGCTGTTCGGAAGTGTCCTCAGGAGTGTTCAAATCCCCCCAGGGGTCTCCCATTTGACTAAAACCTTTGATTTTCGCACCTTGTAATCTCTTGATTTCAATCCATATAAGGATCAAGAGGAATTATATCAGTTCTCTAATATTGTAACCATTGTTAATAAAATTCTTTTTTGAATAGGCTCTTTCGAGCCCATTCCCCATCCCCCCTGGGGGGATTTGCGTCGGTGTCATTTTTGTTGCTTTTTGCTCATTTCTTTTCAAACTAGCATTGATCTAATCTGCAGGGTAGTATAAATTATTTTATTATTAATTTCATATTCCATACTTTATATTTCAAAGTAATCTTAATACTTACCCCACGACTTCCCGATTGACCTGAAAGGGGAAAGAGATTCGCGGTAGGACTAATTAGAAAAACAGAATTGTGTATCTATTTTCTTTTGATCATTTGTTTTTTCAGCTATTATAAAATTAACCCCTCCTCGATTCCCCGATTGAGATCCACTTGGATCGAAAGAGATTCCTGGAGGGTTTTCTTTTAAACAAGAACACCCAGTTTAAAACTTACTAAAATTGACAAGACTCCAGTGTATATGCTCTGCACTTGGCTGCGGTTCGTCCGATCAGTCAAGCTATATCAAAAGCACTTGAGTGACTAGTATAATTGGGACTCACTCTCCCAAATTAACAAACCAACAGGTGAAAATCCAACACCTAGATCGAACCATCACGGTGGCAAAATACCCAAAGGAAGCGGGAACTTCTGAAAAGTGACCTCCAGGCGCCGATCTCTGTCACACCCTAACAGGTGCGTTATGAACAATAGCCCCAGAGACTCCATTTCAGCCCACATATTCCTTGCGGGTAGCCATGAAGGTTTAGTTTTGGACATACTCCAAGTACTTTAGGGTATATCTGGAATCCCCCCTTCGCCTAATTTTAATCAACTCACACTTCAAATTTAACTTAAAACGTACCAAGAGGCAATCGCAAAACACTCACTCCAAGCACATGCAAGTACATTGTTTCTATTTTTTGACTCCATTCTAAGGCACTGGTTATTTTCTTGTTTTATATATATATTGTGTCTCAGCATTGTGCTTTCGTGTGTTCATCTTTTGTATCTTGCCATCTTTGATCATCTAAAGTTAAATTGCAAACTCCTAAGTAACTCATTCAGTTTAACATCACAACACTAAGTAATTATCCTTAGTAACTTAATAAGGTCTACCCCCCTTGGCTTCGTTAGAAGTTGAGCCTAAACGGAGGAGTCAAGAACAAGGTGACAGCCTTGACTCGAGACTTGCCCCCAAGGACACACCGAGTGGCTTGAAGATTTCTACCACGTGACCCAGGTGTGTGAAAGGTGGCAACAGACCCCACTCCACAAAAAATGAGAAATACATTTAAAAAACATGTTACTTTGAAATTAACATGTTTTTTAAATGTATTTCTCATTTTTCATGGAGTGGGGTCCATCAAAAGTATGCAATGTGGGTACTCGTTGGATGTGGAATCCAACAAGTGCTCTTGTTCTCTCTTCTTCCAAAATCCACAAATATTATTTATTATGTTAACTATTATTTTATTATTTTCCTTAGGAGGCCCATTTTAGACCCCAAATTTCCTCTAATGATAATTGAAGGTTGAAGAGAAAATTAGAGAATGCAACTGCTATGTGTTCCTTTATTGTTTTGAGCATCAAAGTTACCCAATTGATTAACCTGTGTCTATGCGCCTTGAATTCGTGTTGAATACTCGTGTTGCAAGCCTGTCTCCATAATTGTTTGAGTATATCTACTAGAGTGGTGAAGTTGCCTGTGAATTCTCAATCGTGCGCTTAAAACTCTTGGTTCCTTCTTGTTGATGTCAACCTGAGTATAGTCGTATGTGAATCCTATTATAACCTGAGTGGTCTGTTGGACAAAGACTAAGATGAATCTCGTGAGACTAAATTGGTTGTGCGCAACCAAGATTTGTAAGCCCTGGGAAGACAAAACCTGTAGGCAAGTGATCCAAGGTTTGGGTGATCTTTCTACGCACACGTTGGAATAGCACCTAGAGGAATGTGACGCCTGAAGGACCATTGAGCGGTGGAGGGGTAATTTCTTAATGTTGTGTGGAGAAAGTAATGTGGACCCCAAGCTAGTCAAGCCTACGCAAGGTGTTTGTGATTCTGGAGGTAAACCAAAATTAACTATTTGTCCCTTATTTGGTTTTGCCTATAACCCTGAGATGTGGACAGTAATGTACTAAGTACCATGTGCACTGGAATCCAAGAGTGGCGTAGAGCATAGAATTGACTAAGGAGACTAGTGACAGTTGTGACTTCCTAGCATAATAGCAGGGTTTGGGTGGTCCTTCTACACACACACACACTAAATAACACTTGGAGGAAGGTGATGCCTGAGAAATTGTCGAGCAATGAAAGGGTGCATTCTTGGTGTTGTGCGGGGCAGGTAATGTGGACCCCAAGTTAGACGAGTCTGCGTGAGGCACCTGTAACTCTATGGTGAGTCATTAGTTTAGCATTCCCCTCTAATACCTAGATAGCCTATTAACCCAATAAAGGATGGCTTGGATTGAGAATTGAGTCTATGTGATTGTGGACAGCCTGATAACCCAACAGAGGTTGGCCTAGCTTGAGTTTGAGTCTATGTGACTGTGGACACCTTGTTAACTCAGTAGAGGTTGGCTTGGTTGTGCCCTTGTGATTATTTGACTGTGAGTGAGCTTTGGATAGTCCACTTTCCTTAAGAAAATCATGCCAAGCACAAGGGTGGCCTCTTAGCAAAAATAGTATATGCTAGATGTTGTCCGCCGATTGCACACCAGCAGCAGAAATCTTTCGAAAGCTGTCTCCTCACTTGAGAAATTGGGAGAGGTGTGACCTTGGGGGCAAGCACAGAGCCAGGTACTGTCACCTACTCCTAGCTCCTCCGTTTAGGCTAACTCCTAACGAAGCCAAGGGGGGTAGTCCCTACAAAAGAGTTTCTATGGCTCTTAAGTTGTTAAAGTGTTTTGATTAGTTGCGGATGCGGATGGGTGTTGTTTAGGAGTTATTATGATTTGAAGGGTTTGTTTATTATGAATATGACACTAAATCAAAAGCAATCCATGTTGCTAACAACAGATTACAAAGATAAGCAAAAATTCTAGACTTTAATAGTGCATTCAGAGAAAGAAATTATGATAAACCATAGACCATTGATCAAATAATATGATTATGCAAATTAAAAAGGACCAGTGCCTTATGGAGTCAATGAAGCTGAAATGCGCCAGAGAATTAAACACATGTCTAGAAATCAAGCTAGTGAATGTTAGGTGATGCGAGTGCTCTTGGTAGGTTTTAAGGTTTTTATGTGTTCTTGATTAAGGTGTCAACGAAGGTTTATCAAAGCCGGGAGACTCTTCTAAGTTTCCTCCGTTTAAGACATGTCGGGCCCGCCCAGTATCCCAGGCTGATATTGTCAAGTGACCAGCAGGCCGAGAATCTAAGACAGCGGGAGGTTCCGGCGCCTCTACTAGGAAGTACTTTGGAAGAATCCCTACAACGTCGGTGCGTTGGTTATAGGGTGTTAAGTATTATTAGGTTACTCTTGCAGGGTTTAAAGATCCAGTGCCGTCTCTGGGTACTCCGATCTGAGATCGGTCAAAGCATACTCCGACAAGGAGGGAAGGAGTTAATTAATTAAAGGGGTGTGTGTTGCAAGTTTTATTAAATTAATTAATTAGGACTCTCCGATAGAGAGCGCTCTTGACCCCGTCTTATGACAGTGGTTCAAGAGACTTATCTAATCTAAGATGCCTAATGCAGGGATATGCAGTTCTATGAATGCTCTCCGATAGAGAGTGCTCTTGACTTGTGTTACTGCAAGTTCAAGAGTCTTACTTAATTTGTTAAACTTGAAAAAGACATAGAACATAAAAAATCTAACTACCCAAGAGTCTCTTTCAAGTTTTTTAGGGCCCTAATCGGGAAAGCAGGGGGGTAAGTATACAGTAAGAACTTATTCAATATTTAATCAAACAGTCAAATCAATACTTTTACTTCATTTTCAAAACATAATGAATTAATCAAAACATGAACTATTTGATTATGATTATGCAACTTATCCTACCCTATCCTATCATTAGCAATTTAAACCAAAAATGAAAAGCATGACAATGAGACGATACAGGCTTCCCCCAAATGGGGGAAGAAGGGTGTGGGAGCCGTAATCCCACTCGTTTTTTTATTAATTTTTACAATTTTGATGGCTTTTATTTTTTGCCTTTGCCTTGGAAGAACATGGAGAGAAAGGGATAGAGAGAAGAGGGAATATTTGTCTTTTTTGTTCTTGCTTGCTTCCTTGCTTGCTCAAGGCCCTTTGGGAGTTTCTCGATTCTTCCTGCAAATAAGAGCTTTGAACAATTCAAACGTTATGTATTACTCAAAAATTTAAAGACAAACTACAAACTAAATTCTCAAAAAAAAGAGTAAAAACCAGCGGTGAAAGAAAAGGAAAAAAAGAGGAGAAAAACCAAGAAAGAGGAGAGAGAAAAGGTTAAAAAGAGGGCTGTCCTAAATGTGAAAAAGAGGGCTGTCCAAAGGCAAAAAGAGGGCTGTAAAACAATGAAAAAAAGGGCAGCAAACTAAGTAAAAGGAGGGCTGTCCTAGATGTGAAAAAAAGGGCTGTCCAAAGTCAAAAAAAAAGGGCAGCGAACAGTCAAAAGAGGGCTGTCCACAAGGAGGAAAAAGAGGGCTGTCCAAAGCATGAAAAAATGGGTGAAAACTAAGTAAAAACGAGGGCTGTCCAAAGAGAAGAAAGAGGGCTGCAAAGCTGAGTGAAAAGAGGGCAGCGAAAAGTAAAAAGAGGGCTGTCCACAAGGAGGAAAAAGAGGGCAGCGAAAAGGAAGGAGGAAAGGCGAGCCAAACAAGGCAGAAAAAGGGAAGCCAAAGGATGGAAAGAAGTAAACTAGGGCTTCCTAAGTAACCGGTAACCAAAAGAATTTTAAAGAAGAATTTATGAAAGACTTTGAGATGGAACTTTGGAGGAAGATCTCCTTGTTTTTTCCTCTTGGAAAAAGCCAAACTCTCTGTAGGTCCTAAAAGTCAACAATGTTAGAAGGTTCTTATGATGATGGAGATGAGTTTGATGCAGCTGAGCTCTCACCCTTCTCCAAATGGCGAGATCTGTAAAGACAATCCAACTTGATACCCAGTGAGATCAAACAATAAAATCTAGTATGCTAGGAATATGCAAATCAAGATCAATACTTCATATAACTGAATATTTGTACCCATCTAGATTATGATAAACTTTGCATAATAAACCAACTTGACAGCAGCAAATGGTAAATCTTATGTTCTAATAATAGACTTCTAAAGCTAGTTGTTTGATTCAACACATAAATAACAAATTGAAAGCATGGAAAGAGATCACCTCATACAACACATCCACCAATGAAGAGACAATCCTGTAGACCTCCAAAGTCGAAAAGCTTTATTCAATAATATAATGATTACGATTTTTGCAGAGCTTCTATGCCCAAAAGTCCATCCAAATAGAGCTGAAAGAGCCTCTTTTTAACAAATGAGAGAGTGCTAAAACCCTAAAACCAAAAAACCAACCCTAACCAGCTTAGCCACCTAACAAAGAGCCCAGACCTAAACTGGAGAACCGGGAGTGAGGGGAGGCCTCCACCCAGGCAAGGCGCCCCCACTCCAAACCTGTGCACTGAAAACAAGCCAAGGATGAGGCCACATGTGTGAGTCTGGATATAGGTAAGCTCATCCTTTAGGTCTGGCAAGAGCCTGAGCTAGCTTTGGGAAGCCCACTGATGGTGTAAGCTTCAGTCTTTACCTCGATCAAATCACCGGACCAATGAGAGCTCTCCATCTCATCTTTAGCTGGAGATGACATGTCTGATAATTGATAATAAATTAATTGCTCTCTTAATGATGACTAAAGCTGAGTTATGATAACTCCAATCATCATAAGTGTTCCATGAGATGTCATTTAGCCTTTTATTTTATTAAATTTAGATTAATTTGGAGAGTTTTAGTTTTCTCCAAAATAATCATTTTTTTATAAAAATCATTTTTTAATAAAAATCATTTTTTACTCAAAACTGACGTTTTTGAGTAAAAAGGCATTATGTGTCCGATTGCTGTTCTGAAAGTTGGTTCTGACTGGCTGGCTGATCAAGAATGATTTTTGGCTTAAGGTTAGAGCCTTCAATCATTGAATTCTGAGTCCGGATCATGAACGGGTTTTTTCCATTTAATTTATGGAAAAATTAACCCAAAAAACTTAGGAAAATTAATTAAAAATTAAAAAATATTTTTCACTGTTCGAAAAATATTTTTTCGAAATTTTTTTTATGTATCCAGATGACTTAGGACATGACCATGATCTATCTAAATAATGTCTAGTAGGCTTATAACACTCAGTTGGGCTCTAATAACCCCCCAAGGCCCAAAATTCAACATCGGGCATTCCAGCTTTGGAGGAAGCGGGAGAAAACCTCGTCAATTATACTCGGCTGAAGGCAAAGCATAATTGTCAAGGGCAAAAAACTCCCTGGAATACCCTATTTGCAATTCTACGTCTTAGGAGACCGAACCACTCAAAAATATCCTACTAGCACATTTTATTACAAACCCCGTGGGGCCATGGTCAAAATTATTCAAATATAAAAGTGACTAGCCAATATTGGCCAGACAAGCAGACGGATCAACTGATACACTGGAATCAGACTTTGAACAAGTCTGTCAACTGGCGGCTCCTCAGGTAACCCAACTTATGGTACAAAAAGTTGGATAACACTAGATAGGGTGCTTACGATTGGGTGGAACATTGTTCTTGCGCAATCAGTTGCTTGGAGAAGCTTCATTTGAGATAAGTGTTTACTTGATGTCTTATTGTGTTAATTCATTTCTATTATATAAATGTTGATCAAAATTGACGAGAATGAGTGCTATAGTTAGAGATTGTGAATATGAGTTGTTTACTTAGAAGTAAACATGATTCCTTGATATCAAAGTGTTGAATATGCGAGCTTGCACTTCATGAAATGCTTGCATATATATTCATGTTTGTATATGAAGTTTCGTTACATATATAGCGCTAACTCTATAGAAAGTCAATGACTTGCCATTATAAGCTAAGTTGCAACACGATGGTTTCCGGCGTGGTGGTAGTCGCGCAGAGAATAGCATGATGATCTGGCTTCGCGCGTGCACATATCTATGCGATGGAGAAATAAATAGGCACAGGTTTGCGCCAAGTTAACTTAGTGCATGCAATGTTGCGTGGAGACTAAGGTAAGATGCACGAGGTGCATCATGCAGTGGTTCAATGTATGGCACAGACTGCTACATAGTGAATGAACTCAACATTACACATAGAATTGTCTTGGAATCAAATGTAGGAAAGAAAGAAAAAGACCCCCCATGGTCATGATAGGCCATAGAGGCCATTGGGGACATGACACTCCACATCTTGATTTATATAGGATCCACCTTAGCAGTCCCACTTTGTATTGGCATCCCGATACCACACGGTCCTATTGACCTACTTTTGTGGTCATTTGTAGGATATTTAAAAAATTATCTTGTCTTATCTTATCTTGTTGGTTGTGGAGATATTGTTGGCTACTTTAAATTACTTTTAAAACATTGTCCCAAAATCACAAATAATCTTTAACAAGGCAATAAAAGCTCATCTTTTCATTTTCATTCAAGATTAATGCTTATAAATTCTTGTGTTTAATGGAAAAATTGCAAGAAGTATCAAATAGAAACACTTTTCAAAGAGTTAGAAAATCTATTTTCAGCTAAGAAATGTTAGTTTTCAGGTTACTCCAAAAGCATTTGCACCATGTTTGCCTATGGATAGTCCGAGATGGATTGGCACGTGGGAGATGGACTGTGATGGATTTGCACATTGAAGATAGTTTGTTCAATGGTTGTTGGACCTCAATTGGGTGCTTGTTTGGCATTCTTCCCTAGGTCATGACAAACTAAGCCACATGCTTCAGGTTCAAATTCAAGTTCGACAACAATTACGTATAGTCCAAATTCAAATTTTCCAACGAGGCTCAGTTGAGGTTCACCATTAAGTTCGTCTATATACATTTTATATAACTTCAAAACTTAATATAACAAAAAATAGTATGAAATCAACATCGATTACACTTGAGGTTAAGCCATGAGGTTTGTTGAACCTAAATGAATCTGAAAATTTTGTTTAGATTCACAGAATTTCAATCCTTAAGGTTGAAGTTTAGGGAACCTTGTCACTTATTTTCGAACACTCCTTGTTCAGCTACAACATCTTGGAGCCTTTATTGTGTACAACTACATCACCTTGGAGCATGGCATGTGTACCCTTAGATTGGAGCACTTCACTTGTGTTGGCCTACATGAATATATTGTAGGTTGCTTGTAAAGGCTTGGGACGACATTGTCTTGTTGACCTCTCTTACCTCCCATATATATAGAGGAAGGATAGAGTTCTTCTCACATCATATTCATTCATTATTATTATTTCACTCTTGTATAGAGATGTGTTTTAAACAAGGAGTTGCAGTAGTCATCTTCTCTCTCTTACCTCTTCATTCGTATTGACTCTCTCACTCTCTCCTTCGTGGAGTTGATAGGGTTTCCTGATCTTCTTGGAGCATCTTGACGTCTAGGGTAAGGGTTTCATCCCTTGGACATTTTAGATTTTTGGTTGAGGTAGTGTTTCATTGTTTTCCCTAGCTAGGGTTTTGGAAAGCTAGTGGATTATACTAGCCTTGTAATAAGGCTATGGTATGTACAACTTTATCTTATTTATATTAATGAAGTTTTAAGCTATCCAAAACTTATGTAAATTGCAGACTTGATTTCCAGCCATGTAAGTCCTTCATGAATTGTAATTTACAGCTGTATATGTCTTTGCTGATTTGACAAAGGTAATGGACAAATTGTTCAGTGATTTTAAGGGCTGTTTAACAGCTGTTATAACTTCTTTAACAGCGAGTTTTTGGATTTGGTTTATGCAAGATAAGATTTCCCTAGAGGGCTATAAGCTTGAGCATTTGCAGAAATTTCTAGTAGAAATTGAAAAAAAAAAGAAAAAATGGATGAACTTAGATATTTTCTACAGATGGACCTGGGCAATAAAATTGTGAAAGTAAGCATACCATCAAAAAATCATCTTGAAACTTGGGGGATTCTATGGCAGGCAACCTTCTTAGAAGACTGGAAACTTGGCGCAGTAAAGAATTTTCATATGGAATTTCACCTGCACTTGAAAAGTTGATCAGTTGAAGAGAGAAGCATACTTCATCCCACTATTGAAGAGGCATAATTATCAATATAAATGGACAAATGCTTTGGCTGTCCAAAACAAGCAAAACAAATTCATGTAAAATCAGAAAATTAAGGCCCCTCATAAAGTCATGGAAAACAGAAATAGTGAAGCATCACCTCTTTGCATTGCTGACAAGAAATGATAAAGAACTCTAATACGGCTGTTCAGCATTTTTATGGCACTGTGAATTCCCGTTAGGTGAGCAGCCACTGCAGTTAGAATACTCCTAACATAAGTTCCCAGCAATAATTATTCCATATCAATATCAATATCAAAATGACACCCATCAAATCACTCCCTTGTAGGACTCACATTGAGTAGCAGCTGAGCCTCCATCTGAGGGTTTTAGGTGTGCCACATGATCAACAGAAATTCGCTCTGCCTCCACAGTCTACAGATCAATGTAACCTTAAGGCTTATATTGTGACATCAGGACACAAAATATGGGGACCTACTAAAAGTCATTTATATCCATAAGGAACTACAATAGAGTACACATCATACCTCTATAGTGTAGTTTGATTTCACAAAAATTAATGATGGAACACCCTCAATAATATGCAGCTCTGTACAAGAAAACGGAGGAATCAATTGGGATATTATAATTAAACCCCTAAATGCAATAATCATATAACAGCCCTATTGAACAGTTTACAGGAGGCAATTAGAAGAAAACTAAACTTGTAGAAGCCATTCTTGTTATCAATCATTTGCTGGACTAGAATTAAACAAAAAACAAAAGAAATTTTAATAATTAATGGGCGAGAAGATTCAGAAGACACTTAACGGCAAAAATTGGTCATCACCAGACCAATGACAAAATATAGGTGATTAAAAAGCTCACTTTTTGCATAAGGAAATCTGTACAGTGCTCTAGAAGGCAGTATGCATACAGGGTTCTTCAGCTTTCCTACGTGCATTCTGGATGCCCCATTTCAGGAGGGAGCACAATGCAGTGTGCAAAATAATTCAGCATTCAGTAAATGTCCCCAAAACATCTGAAACTGGCCAAATTCCTCAAAATATCAATCAAGCCCAACTAAAGGGCAATTTGTTTCAGGACAAAGATTGAGGCTTGTACAGCTATGTATCCAAAAATACCAGGTTACATAAGCAGGAGATTATAAACAAGGGAAAATTTTATCTTGAACATTCTATCCAAACGATGGAGGAGTTAAAGGTTGCAATGATGTATCAATGCAGAAAACACCGTCACATAGAGGATGTTGCTTATAGAGTTAGATTTATGAGATACATTCAGAAAGATCAGTGGTTAAGCAAGGACTTGGAAACATATCAACTTGGGAAAAGGTGAAAACAGATGTTAAACAGAACATTAACTGAGCAAATAAACAGGGAAAGTAATTTTTCATAACATCCACTAGAAACAGATACCCAATGGACCAAGACTTTCAGCTTTTCATAAATAAAGCTACTTAGCTAAATTATTTTCACTTTAAGCATTTGCATCATTACAATCACAGATCGTAGTCTCTGCAACATTTGTTATTTGAGAATATCAAGGAGCTCCCATAATGATCTTCATATTTGGAAATGGGAATCAGTTGTTTAAACTTTAAATCTACAAATGAAAACATCAAAACATTGTATTATATCTTGTTTATTTTTTCAACGTACCTTTTATGGTGACCTGTTGGTCCTTGCTAAGGGCTGCTTTCCTTTCTTTCTGTTTGCTGCTTGTGCAGTATATAGCTTTTGCTTTATATTGATTTAGTTCTATTGGGTAGAAATGAGGTATGAAAGTAAAGGTTCATCAAAAGGTTTACCCTGTTGTCAAAAATTGTCTTCCAGGGAATGCCTTTATCTTGCAGCAGTGAATGTTAATCTTCTTTCTTGTTTCTATTTTGCCTCCAAGGAATCTATTCTTTGAAAGAGATTTCCCATTATTATTATGAAAATTAAATACTATAGTAGTTGTAACTTCCAGCTACAGCAGCAAGGTTTGTTTGATCATCACAAAAAAATTTAGTATTTACTGAACAAAGTAGCTAGGTAATATATTAACAACTCCATTGTTGTTTTTACTCCCAAAGGTGAAATAATTTATTGCACTCTGTCGAGTACCTATTAATTTTCAGGATTGCTCCAAAAGTGTTTACAACTTTACAGCATGTTTGGAGATGCTTCATGAGATTTGGGGTACATGGTGTATGATCATCCTCTAGATGGTTTGTGATGGATTTGCACATGAGAGACGGTCTATGATGGATTTGCACATTGGAGATGGCTTACTCAATGGTTGTTTGAACTCAGCTGGGTGCTTGCATGATATCTTCACTTGAGCACTAGAGATCTCCTAACAGCTTTGGAGATGTTCTACATAATGGCGACATGGAGATGATCACTTGCTTGGAGAATGCCCTACTTAGGAGGAGCATTTTGCATCAAGGAGGAGGGCATTAAGCCCTAGACAGCTAAATGTAGCTTGGAAGCTTGCATCAAGGCTGAGAGTTGGCTTGAGGATCCCTGGTTTGCAACAGTATTCATGCAAGGGCACTTGAGCTAATGGAGTACATGGCTTAGGAGCTTCAATGGAGTCTTTGGAGGCTTGTAGGAGGAGAGTTTGACACACCCTGTGGAGCACCCTTGCTTGTGGATGACAGCACCTTGGAGCTTGACAGGAGCACCCTTGGAATGTAGCGCTCCATATCTGTGAGCGTACATGTGCTATTGTAGGTTGCTTGTAAGAGCTTAGGTACATAGATGTATTTTTGGCCTCCCTTACCCCTTGTTACCACCCAAACCCTCACTTCTTGTGATAAAGTCCTAAAAACTAAGCAAGCCCTCGGAGGAACTAAGAGGAGCTACCCTCTCACCACAGCAGCTCTCTCTCTCTCTCACTTTAGGCCGCCTATCCTCCAGCACAAGGGGGGTATCCCTAAGAAACCCTCAGCCAGCCTAATGATGGTCACAATGGATAGAAGAAAAGGCTTAGGAGAACAAAGCTGAACTCTGATTTATACTTCGATATATTTCAGATTTGTTAACTACGAAGGAAACGTTGATTTTATATGTTTTTAGGGGCAGTCAAGAGTGGGATTAGAGCCCAGAACAATTTTGGGCATATGGAGTCTCTACTGTGTTTCTTTCTAATGAGAAAAGGAATGCACACGGTTGGAATTAACAATCTACAGCAGCCCTTTCCTTGTTGTCCACTAATGCAAAAATTCACTTGTGAAAAACCCTAATTAAAGAGATATTCCAAACATGCAAGTGGGAATATTCATTGTTGTATATGTAACTCTGCAACTAGCTTTAGGGTTAAGAAGAAAGATATATCCCAAAAATTTCCAGCAATAAAACATAAAGATATCAAAGGGGAACGAACAAGAAATTAGCTCATCTTTATACAGATGAAGAGCTCAAAACCTCCTCTAGTAAAATAATAATATCCAATGCCAAAACCCTAGATATATCCTAAAGGAGTAAAAAAGTAATATCCACCAACTAATAACCAGCAAGTCAAAACCCCTAGTAAAATGGGCATCGCCTCTGAGGCACTCCAAATATGTGTAATGAACAATACACCAACTTAGACAATAAGGGACTAGACCACCACAAAGATGAACACACATGAAGTGCCCAGCTAGGTTAGCCATGAAACTTGATGAATAAAGCAACCATGAAAATAGTGAACCTCATTCATGAAAATATACCAATGATCCTCCCTGTGTCACTCAACTACCCCATCAACCTGAAAATCTCTGATGTCTATGTTGTTGATGAAATTGTCATTGATGCCAACATGGACTTGCAGTGGCCCCACGGGATGTCATTGATGCCACCAAGTCCCACCTGCAGTGCCTTGATCCCTTACAGAGTGGGTTTGTGCCTTGAAGCACCTTGTACCCAGTTGACAAGGTCCTTGTACCCACAAGGATGAATCTTGAAGCCGCCACCTTGCTGAAGACATTGAAGACCCTGGTGATGGTCCTGAAGCCCTTGGTAGACATTGGAGAAACCCTAGATGGGTTGGAGAAGCACTAATGACCCATTCTGTGGTCATTTATGCTTTGATGGTGTCATGGTACCACAAAAGAAGGCCCATCTACCCCACAAGTGATGGCACGATGGATTTTGGCCCTTGGAGGCCTCATGGTGTGGTTGAGGTGAATGA
>LPNX010494942.1:1284703-1379434 GCA_001517045.1 Pseudotsuga menziesii
AGACCAAAACTAATACAAAAAGATTACGGAATTATATTATGTTGTGTTCTTTTGTGTAATGGTTCTTGATGATTCATATGCTGTGATATGTGAATGATGAAGTTTATGAAATGATTATGAGATTGGTAGAATAATAGAATGATGAATTGGTAGTTAATTATGACAAATTAATAAAAGTTGTAAAATTGGCTTCACACTGATTCACCCCCCCTCTCAGTGTGTAACATATGTGATGAAAATAAACAAAAAATTGGCCCTCGTGCAATATGACTCTTGTGTTATAGATGTCACTAGGAGGAGCACACTGCTCTCTCTCTATTTGATCTTCTTAAGAACTTGATCTCTCTCTCTCTTTCTCTCTCTTGAAGTCACTAGGGTTTCTTGAGCTTGTTGGAACCAAAGTTACAGGACTTGCGAGTCAAACCGAAAAAATCGCGAGTTTGACTCGGCTCGGTGGCAAAACAATCCGAGCAGGCTCACGGCGAGTTTAACTCGGGCTGAAAATTCCCGTTTTGGTCATCGTTTTTTGTCATTCCAGTTTGACTACCGTCAGTTCCAGTTTGATTGTCGTCGGGTGCATGGTAATCATTTTCAAGGGTTTGACTGTCGGCGACTGCAGACACATCTGTGCCCGCGGTTCTTTCTTCTATCTACGCGACTTCGAATCAACTATGGTCGGGTGGATGTTAGTCATTTTCGAGGGATTTGAACTAGATCCTCCTCTCTATCCCGATGACAACAGACACATCTGTGTCCCAACTCCTCTATCCGTCGGATCCTCCTCTCTATCCCGGCGACAGCAAATCTGTGTCTTGTGATTGACGGTTGTGGGCGGATAGGTAAGGGTGAATGTTAATGAATGTTATGGCTTAGTTTAGTTTTATGTTATAAACTTATAAATTAAATTAAATTATTTATTAAATATTAATTATTATTATTATATTTAAAATATATTAAATATAACTTTTATAATACATATATATGTTAATATATAATAAAATATAACTTATATTTTAACAATATTAATGATCATTGATAACTAATTAAGAGTCTAAGTGGAATCTCATTATAAGTTTCTAATTTGAATATAATTGATATATTTTGGGTATCTATTGATATCTTTTGTACATTTATTGATATCTTCATTTATATAGACATGTATATTCTTAATATCTATGAAAAATGTTTTTTTAATAAATTAATGTATATATTTAATTTTTTTATTTGTCGTTTTTTTCCCGATCTGATTCAAACTCTTCGCTCTTTTGCCTCGCCGATTTATTGCCGATTCCTAGTCTGGTAAGTATAGTTGGAACATCATGAAGATTATGGTTAGGGTTTCATTGTTTGGAGATTTGGAAATGAATATCTTCATCATATGGCTTGCTCCTGATGTTTTAACTTTTATCTACAAGGAATTGACAGTTCTTGAATCTCAACTTCACTTATCTATCTAAATAACACACTCTAATGTTCCTAAATTCCCTGGAAACCTACAGTTTATGTTTCCATACTATTAAATCTATATTCTTCTTCCCAAACCTAAATGATCTAGATCTCTTTTTCTTCCATATTTAAAAACACAATGAAGAATATGAAATAATATCAGTGAAGAAACATGAAACATCATTATAATCAGAAACGTTTGAGTTCTATCAGAAGGTCAACATCTGTATTCTAAAATTAGCATGCACATCAATAGTTCACCCTTGATAAGGCTAAAATGGCTGTTATAAAATGGCTTTCAAATGGTTGACATGAAGATAACCACGCCTCTCCAATATCTCACCATGAAAACTTGAAATTATTTTGCCATGCTTAGCATTAAAAACAATGACTGTAACAGAAAGCATTGTCACGTCTCTGAATATAATTCAACTTATGCTTCATAATAGATAAAGGGAAATACACATTTGTGGTTAAACATTCAACAAACTAATGACTTCCTACCCAAGTAGCAAGGGTATCCGTACCCGAGGGTAGGGTACACGTACCCATACTGGGTACTTGGGTACTTGTAAGGTACGTCTCCTGCTGTACCCCATACTGGCTCCAAGTACCCGAGACATCGCTATAAAAAAGGGGTACTTATAGGCAAAATGGTACGCCGTACCCCGTGTTTGGGTACTCCGGGGGTACAGCCAACTCAGTAAAATGCAATCCGCTGGGGAAAATGTAATGAGCCCCAACCAAATCTAAACTAATTTTTTGCTGACTGCGTATGGAGTCTGATGCAGGACTTATGTCAAACACTTTGCAAAACTGTTCAAATTCTACTGAATATTGTCCAAATCTGGTACACTGATTTTGCATTGATTTACAATGAACGTTTTTATGGTTTTGTGTTCAGCACTCATGGAACATAATTTGACTACCAAATGTGCACATAAAAAATATACATATGTATTTAATACTGAGAAATTCACTCACATCAACCAAGGAATATATTTGGTAATTTGCAATTTTTTATTGCCTGTAACAGCAGTACAAATAGAGGTTTAAAATAAGATTCCAAATGCACCTTCAAGTCTGAGTTTGACTCTTTGTTAGAGCTTCCTAGTACAATGATTTATCAAATTTTATGTAACTTCCAGTCTTCCAATTTACATCTACTGAGACTATGATTTATCAAATTTAATGTTTCAACTTTTCAATGAATCATTGAATTTAGAATTATGAATCATGATTCATAATTTATGAAGAACTCTGAAATATGCATGTATGATGTGGCTGACATGTTTTTTATAATATATATATATATATATATATAGTACCCCCGACGTACCCAGGTACCCTGTTTCAAAAAGTGGTGTCCCCATCCACGTCCCCATCCCCGTACCCAACTTTCCTGGCAACTTAGCTTCCTACTAAATAGTAAATACTATTAAATTGTAAGCAGATACAGAGTAATATACACCACAATTAGATCAATAAAGGTAATTTCTGCGGAAAAAGATCAACAAGGGTAACAAGATAAAGCAATGAAATCACAAGAAAAATTATTCAAATCCATTAAACTGATTTGTTCACAAAATATTCTGTTGCCAAGAATGAAGGTGCCACATACCGCTCTCATATATTGTAATTGGTAGATCCTTCTGGGCATGGTTGATTGCTGGATTCAGCAGTACATAAACTGGGCTCTCATTGATATCCATAAGCTGATTACATGAAACAACATAGAGTCCATTAGCTGCTGGTTAAAGTATGAAATGTGCAGGCGTTATTCATGAAATATATCACATAGCCAAACAGATAACGTTACCTATTGTCATAATAGATGCATCTCACTTTAAGAACCAAGTAAACATAAAAAGTAAGAATATTTTATCTTCTTGTTTATTTAATTTTTTTAATAGTGCAAACCAGAATTCTACAAGATATTCAAAGTTGGGTTGTTTCAATAAAATGCATGAAATAATACAGGTGATCAGAGAACTACAAGCAGCCTTTTGAATAGTTCTGCAGTAGCAAAAAGAGATGCTAACAAACAGGGGAAATGC
Source organism: Pseudotsuga menziesii (assembly GCA_001517045.1). Taxonomy (NCBI): domain Eukaryota; kingdom Viridiplantae; phylum Streptophyta; class Pinopsida; order Pinales; family Pinaceae; genus Pseudotsuga; species Pseudotsuga menziesii. Next base: position 1,288,207 of record LPNX010494942.1, read on the forward strand.
AAAGTTGTTGGCCATCACTGAATAGATGCAGCCCGCTATTAAGCCACTTCATCCTGTTGGCGAGGAAGCTCATTATATTTCTCTGACGTAGCAGAAATGTGCAGTGCATAGAGAATTCACTTGCCAATTCTTGTGTATATAGTGCACTGTCAGTAGAACCACTTGATCACTTCAAATTTAACCCTCCTTCTATGCACTTGACAGAGATGCTAATGCGGCAACAAACTCTTAATTTTCAAGCTCTAATTAGCTAAACTTGGTGGTGAGGTGTTCTGCAAGGCCTGACCCCAAGCTTTTGTTAATTTATGTGCAGATTACGGTTTATGTTTGCATGGCTTTTCATCATTGTTTCGGTATGATTAAGAACAAAATACTGTACATTGTAAGATGCTTAATTCTTTAGGATGTATTAGAACTGTAAATACTGCAAGTGACTATGATTGAAATTTGAAAACACAAAGCCCTAAAACTATAGTTTATAAAATGGCAGAAAACAAAGACAATAAGCCCCATGTATAAAAAGCACTTCTGTACCATTGCACTTCTTCCACTTCTGATCCTTCCCCGACTCTAAGAAAGACCGGAAGAATACACAAAACAATAAAAAGGACCAGACCAAGCCACAGGATAAGGAACAACAAAAGCACTATATAGTATAGATCAGTAAAGCACGACTCGTGAGTTGGGCCAACTCAACCCTTGAAATGAGTACTCGCCCATGACTCACCGGACTCGCCCAGCACTCACCCAGACTGTCACATTTGGGCCAGTGATGGAAAAAAAAGGGTCCGCGAATTTTACCTCGAACGTGAAAAAATTGGGGTTTTAGTTGACTTTTTTTGGAGGGAAAAGCCACGTCTAAGAGGCTGAAAACAGCATTTGATTCACCATTTTATGAGTGCTGTCAGTGCTATCGATTTGTGACTGCCATCGGTTTGTGAGTGCCATCATTCGCTGAGTGCCGGTGGAGTCTGGACCGACAACCTCTCATGTCCAAGCTGAAGGAGGGTGGAGTCAGTGCAAGGTTCAGTTTTGATCAAGCTTCATCAACTTATCAAGCATCGTAGCCACTGCCAGGTTTGTTTTTTTTTCATTTATTTTATTTTAATTTTCAATTTTTAACTCTGTTTTTAATATTTATTTCAACTTGTCTTTGCTGTGCCTTGTGGCTGAGTATCTCAGCCACACAGGGCATTACAAAAACGAGTTGAAATAAATATTAAAAATGCAAATGAATTTTCATTTTTTATATTGTTTCCAATGATTATTTTTATTGATTTTATAGTTTTAATTTGAATTTTTGTTAGTTATCTCATGGTTTTTTTAAAGACAGTGTGGCCCTGTAGGCTGTGGCTGAGTATCTCAGCCACACAGGGGCTGTGGGCTGATCAGCCACAGAGAGCATCTAAAGCAAATAAAAACATGCCCCGTCGCTGAGTATCTTGGCCACACAGGGCCTGTGGACTGAGATACTCAACAAAAATTTAAATGTAGAAATGAATGTAGAGTATGACAATGTTCATTGAAATTCGATATTGACAATCAGTTTAAAAAAATTTAAAATTTAAATTTAGAAATAAATCTGTGATCATCGATAATAATTATTTATTAATGTAGAACATTTAATGCTTTTGCAATTCAGATTCCATGGCACCTAAAGCCAAGGCTAGAAGGCCTCTTGATTCAGCGTGACAATATCGTGTGCAGTTGAATCCCAATGATGACCACAAGGTCATTTGCAATTTCTGCTCAACCCAAATATCTGGGGGCATAAGTAGGTTGAAATACCACCTTGCAAGAGTTGCTTGCAAAGATGTGGTGATTTCTGGCAAATGCCTTGATGAAGTCATAGCTGAAATGCCATCTACTCTTGATGCCATTAGAGAACAAAGTGAAAAGATGGCAAGATACAAGTTGAAACTTCCATGATAGGTAGAGATTCTATGGGACCACCAAATCCAAGTGCAGGAGGGTCCACATCAACTGTTGCAGCAAAGAGAAGTATAGCTTCTTCATTCTTCCTTCCTTGTACAACTCCAGGATCTCAGCGTACCTTGTAGAGCTTCAATGAAAAGAAGAGGAAGGAAGCTGATATGGCAGTGAGGAGGTTTTGGAAAGAGAAGTATAGCTCCTTCATTCTTCCTTCCTCGTACAACTCCAGGATCTCAACCTACCTTGAAGAGCTTCAATGAAAAGAAGAGGAAGGAGGCTGATATGGCAGTGAGGAGGTTTTGGTACCATAACAAAATTTCATTTAACTATGCAAAGTCTTATTTTTATCAACCCATGGTTGATGCCATTGCAGCTGATGACCCTAGATACAAAACCACCTCTTATAATGCCCTTAGGGGGAAAGAGCTTGATGAGGAGCTCGAGTGTGTTAAGGAACAATTGGAGACCATTAAAAAGTCATGAAAGTTTACAGGTTGCAAAATTTTGTCTGATGGGTGGACAGATCAAAGGGGCAAAACAATCATTAATTTTGTTATAGCTTGCCCTAAAGGAACCATGTTCCTAAAATCCATTGATGCATCCTCGCATGTAAAGGATGCACATCTCATTTTTTCATTGTTAGCTGATGTTGTGGAGGAACTTGGGGTAGCAAATGTTGTCCAGGTAATCACAGCCAACGTTGCAAATTATGTGACAGCAGGAAGTTTGCTTTCTACAAAATACCCCACCATGTTTTGGACTCCATGTGCTGCCCATTGCATAGACTTGATGCCGAAGGACATCGGGAAGATGGAATGGGTGCAAGTTGTTGTGCAAAAGTGCAAACAAATAACCAAGTATATCTATAACCATGCTTGGGTCTTGAACTTTATGAGGGAATACACAAAGGGTGAATTTAGTCACCCTACTATCACACGGTTTGCCAAAACTTTTCTTTACCTCCAAATCCTTTTGAATGAGTACCAAGCTTTGAGACAAATGTTTTGTAGGCAGGAATGGATATATTGGAAAGATAGCACAAAGCCAAATGCAATTGTTGTGAAGTTGTCTCTCTTAGGAGATGGTTTGAGGGAGAAAGTCACCAAAATTGACAAATTCACCAAGCCACTTGTAAAAGTCTTGAGGATCATGGATGGAGAGAAACCTGCAATGGGATATATCTATGAGGGCATGGATAGGCCCAAAGAGGCCATCAAGACTGCCTACAAGGGCGATTCATGCAGATTATTGATTCTAGGTGGGACAGGCCATTGGGATATGCTTCCACTACATTCACCATTGCATGTAGTGGAAGCATATCTCAATCCTAGCTTATTCTATCATCCAGACTCTAGCATTCAAAGAGATCATGAGGTGATGAGAGGTGTCATGATATGCATTGAGAAGATGTTCCGAGATCCATAAATTCAAGACAAAGTCAACTTGCAATGTGATATGTACAAAGAAGCATCTAACATGTTTGGATTCAGCTCAACCCAGTGTCTCAAAGACAAGAACATGCCATGTAAGATTCAATTTGTAAAAACTAAATTGTTAGAACTTAAAACTTAGCTTGTAAAATTGCTAGTTCTCTTTTTCAATTTTGGCATTGTAAAACTTGTATCTTTTGTTGTTTTTAATTTTTACAGAACCATTGATGGATAGATTGTGACTCTGAGGCACCACAATTACAAAAATTTGCCATCAAAATTCTAAGTCAACCCTGCAGTGCTTAGGTTGTGAGCGCAATTGTTCAGTATTTGAGCACATCCACAGCAAAAAGTAGAAAAAGTTGGAGCATGAGAAGTTGGAGAAGTTGGTTTTCATCTACTAAAACCTTCGAATGCTCACAAAACAAATGTAGCTGAAGGACCTAGATCCAATTTTATTGGATGATAATGATTTAGAGTTTTAGTGGGTTATGGAGGAAGAGTTCCCTGACGATTTGAGTTGGCTTAATGAAGAGACTCAGGATCTCTCCAGTCTGCCATATTCTCAAATGGAAACTCCAAATACACCTGCTTCACAATTGCTTCAGTCTACCGATGTTGGAACTAGCTCCTTGAGGGCTTATTGTAGGCGTACTCGTGGTTAGGCATGAGACTCAAGTACATTGAGACATTGTCTATTTTGGTTTTCTATTTATATTATGAAACTGAATTTTGAACTTGCTGTCGTTTCTGATTTTTAAATCACTATGGTATATTGTTTATGGTATATGGTTTATGGCTATGGTTTATGGTTTATGGTTTATGAACTCTATGGCTTATGATTCATGAATCTATGATCACTATTTAAATTTTTGCATACAAAAATTGATTGTGTTTATGACATAATGTTATGAATTATTGCATAGATTGTGTAGTTTATAACTTGTATGGATTGGAAATGTCTTTAACCTCTATTTTGTGCCCAAATTGTATCATATTTTTTTTCCTATTTGTCGAGTCTTGCCAAGTCTTCCACGAGTTTTTCTCGAGTCGGCGAGTCATATGCCAACCGAGTCTTTGCCGAGTCCGAGTCTTGCAACATTGATATAGATATCAAGAGACTTGTGGTCATCTGATGAGAATTGACCCCAAAAGAGGCCGCTAAAGCCAAAAAAATTATGAAAGCAACAACTAGAGAAGAAGATGAGGTAATTGTACTCTCCGATGTTAGAACCTAATCCGTCAAGGTTAGGTGGAGAATGTGACTATTCATCAAGAAGTCCAAGAGACACCTTGGGAATATGAACCCAAGGGTCATTCTCATGTATTAATGTGTACCTTTGCTAATGAGAATGTGTGTTTAATGCCTATCTTCATTATCTTTGTGTGTGCAATTATCTATTTTCCATAATGGGCACCTAACAATAATATTAGAGTTGATTATGAGCCTTGGCCTATGCCATAACTCCCGCCTACTCCAGCCTACCATATTCTCCAGTCTGCCATAACTCTTGACCATGGCTCCTATCTGCCCTCCACTCTGCCAAGCTTCTATCCTGAATCCTCAGACCTACATATTCATTTGTAAGGGCGTTTTTGTTGTGAGTGAGAAACGTCACCTACAAACCCTAATTTCAGCATGCATTATTCCTCTCCTGCCACTACAATTGCCAGAATGCATCTCAAAAATCTCTCACTTGTGAAGACTATTCCAATGGCAACTATTGCAACATATTGTTTGTAAAGACTATTATGAAGATCTTCGAGTCTGAACGAGTGGAGACTATATTCGTGGAGACTGCATTCGTGAAGCTCACTTGCTGCGACTTGGAGTCTGTATGTTGAAGAGTTGCGACTTGGAGGGCTCTCTCTTAGTGAACGCTCTCTTAGTGAACTGTGTGAGCTCTCTCCTCCTACGTTATGTTTCCTTTGTCTACCTCTCGGTTGTCTCAGCTGGTGCGTGAGACTAATCTAGAGTGGTCTTTGCGTTGAATGTTGTGTGAGGGGCTAAAACCCTAATTTGGCATTAGCGTGAACAGTTTTGAGAACAAGTTCGACCTTCCATTGAGCTAAAAAAAGAGAAGGCTTAAGAGAGGTCAAACATATTGTTTGCACCCAAGTGGATGACTCGTGAGAGGTTTATTTGCTTCAATGGAAAACCGGGTCCCAAAACAAGTCTTTTTGTTGTGATTGTGAGATCGAATATGTTTCTAGGCAAGTTGTGTCTTTTCATAGGAAACGATTTCAGCCTAGTTTTGTGATTGAGACTCTGCATAGTTGGGGCTCAACAAACTTTAGAAAATATTGGCGCCTGAGCATGAAATGACCTGCTCGACATCTTTGCCATCGAGATTCAAGCTTGAACCAAAGCTTGAAGTCATAATCCTGATGGTGGAGCGTGGTTAAAAGTTGAAGGGGCACTTTGGAAGTAAGTCCGAGAACAGAGGAAACGTGTGGAAAAGTGCAAGGTAATCCTCTGCAGTTCCAACATTGAATCATTGTGAAGGCCAATGGTATCGTGACTAAGACCATGAGGATGTGTTCCTACATATTTAATTTTAAGAGTTAGGGAACTAGAAAGCTTGGAGATTTGTAGCGTTCAAACAGAAGTGGTGTGAACCCTAGATGCGTGCCATTTGCATGGAGCCTTCAAAGTACAATTTGTTGAATTTATAATGTGCACTTCAATATTCCTTCTTTCAATATAACACACCTCTAGAATGTTGGAATATTGAAGATTGTGTGAGACTATGGGTGTTGGAGCTATTGCTACCCAAGATCGCGTGAGTTAGAATAATATCAAACAGAATGATCCATTACCGTGTTATGACTTTTAAATGTTGTCTTTTGAGCCATATGTGAGACTGTGAGTATCTTGTACATCATCTTCTTAATTGGATAGTCAAAAGATTAAAAAATGCAATGGATAGTTTCAACTAGGGATCGCAATGTTTATACATAGCTTCAGTATTATTAAGGATGATGCCTATGTGTTGCTTCAATATTGTTGAGATTGAGGTTCAAGAAGAAGATTAGTTTGAACTTTTGGTTGTGTTGCATTGATGACAATGTTAGAAATCGGTCCTCATGCATAGATCATTTTCTTAACTTTGTTTGACTATTTAAGAGGTGTGCTTTATGAAAGAACTATGGCATTGTTGTCTAAACTAAATCCATAGTCAATGAGTGTTGACAAAAATGCAAGTAATGCATCAACTTACTTGTAGAATCTATGCTCCAACGACATGGATTAGCATAAAAGCAAGCTCTTGTTTCGAGTGATTTGAAATGCATGGGATCATCTTGGTATCACAAGGAGTTTATGTAGTTTATGAGCTATTTTAATCACATAGACTCATGTAAAGACTATTAAAAAGCTATTTTATAGAGAGATCAGTTCTCAGATTGCTTATATATTGTAGAGCTTGTAGTAGCTTATATTGCAGAGCTATGCAAAGATTGTGACAAAAAAAGTTTCATTGTAAGGAACAACTTGTAAGACAAATCTATTGACTTTTTGTGTGTATAGAGGCTTTTGCATATTTCGGTAGCCTTCACACCAAAACTGAGCATCATAATGTTAAAAATAGTGCAACTGGGAGAATCCTTTCTCTGGGAGGATGGCACCCTAATCAGTTAACTAGGGTTCCTAGTCAGTCAACCAGGCAAAGTAAGTCCTTAGCAGGTACCCTAGGGGCCCTAGCAGTCTACTTGGTTTCTTGGTCTGGGACCAAGTAGATTGATGCCATGGCAAAGCCCCTAGCATGTGGCTAGGGCCCCCATCTGTGTCTAGGGCATTCTGGTCGGGACCAGACAATGCTTGGTCAAAAGGACCAAGCATAGTGGAAAAAATCGGCGAGGGTCCAGAAAACATCTTCTCGGCAACATCGGCGAAAAAATCGGCAAAAATCGACAAACCGCGGCAAGCATTAAAAAATGCAAATTTTCTACTTCAATAGGGTCAAAATTTCCTTACCGATTTTTTCCCCTATTTGCCGATTTTTCCCGATCTTTCCCAATTTTTTCTCGATTTTTGCCCATTTTTTCCCGATTTTTCCCGATGTTTGTCGATGTCCGATTTTTTCCACTATGGGACCAAGCAAATCCAGCAAGTTGAGACAGAGACATCTTGGTCTGGGATCAGGAAAATTCTTGGTCTAAGACTAAGCAGGTCCTGCACGTAGAGCCCTGGTCAATTAACCAAAAGGATCTTAGCCAATTAACCAAGATGATGATGTGTGATGTCCTCCTCTTCTAACTGGTTAAGACAAGTTGTTTATTAAAGGGACTGACCACCCCTTGATGATTTCACTAGCACTTGACCTTTAGGAGCAGTCAAGAGGACCAGAGGATCGCATCATCTAGTTTAGACCTTATATGGTGATGATAAAACTTCCAGTTATTGTATGGAACACTTGTGGACCACATACCTTGGGAGAGAAAGATAAAATTTTGGTTGTTTCTTCTTGTGGATAAGGGTTGTTCTCCCACCTTGTTGGTACACCTTGGTCTTGTGGGTAAAAGGGTTGTCCTCCCACTTTGTTGTGTCACCCATTGTTGGCTTGTGGTCTTGTGTTGACCCCATGTTGGTTCTTGTGCTAGCATCCTCCTTGATTGGATCATCCTACCCTTAGCCTTGCCCTTAGTACCCTATCCTAAGACATCATAATATTATTTTTATGTTATCACTCCTAAAAGCTAGAACATCTTGATTAACCCTGTTGCCGCCTAATTCACACTTTAAGACACAGGAAAGTCTCCAACCTGATGTGTGTGTCCTTGGGGGCAAGTTAGAGCTGGGGACCACTGTCACCACAGTCCACAACTCCTCCGTTTAGGCTAGATCCCAACAAAGCCAAGGGGGGTAGTCCCTACGGAAAGACTAAGTTCCAGTTTTATTAATTAATTACGGGTTAATTAAAGGGATCTTTTACTAAGACTACAAAATCAATAGACCAGTGCCTAGATTAAATGGAGTCAAAAAATACGAGTTACTAACTTACAAAAGAATTAAGGATAATTATCCACAGTCTAACAAATGAGATGAATAAATGAACAAATGATACAATAATGAATCAAGATATCTCGACAATGTACAGTTGATCTAAATTTACAAGATAAGCAAATCAAGTGAAATAGTCACAGTTTAAACAACAGTTAAGCATTCACCACATGAACAATCGCAGAACTGAAAAGTAAATGAACTTGAAAAGTAAAGTGAAACTGAAAGTAAAGAGTTGTAGTGCAATGCTGGAGTGGGAGTGTTTGCAGTAAAACCTTGAACAGCAAGGCAAAACAGTAGTGACCAATGTTTGTAGGACGTTTTGCAGTGTCTCTTGGTAAATTTTAATAAATTTTATTAAAGTTGGAATCTTTGATTATGTTCTAGAACCGGTGGTGTGACTACCCCGATCTAGTTCTTCTCAAACCGAAGAAAGATTGTTGTTGCGCTCAACAGGTGGGAGCAAAGCCCACCCCTAGCTCACAGGTCAATCCCCAATGGCCCGGTGCTCACAAGGAGGACGTCAAAGCGCCTAGAGACTGTCCCCAGCCTGCTACCCCTTGCAGCTTCCGAGTCACCGTTTTTAATCAGCTTAAAAAGTCTCTAGATGGATGCCTATTAGACTACGACTTCCTTTTCCCCTGGTCGTATCTCGAAGTACCCCGGAGGGTGATAACCGAGTAGAGGAGCAGGAGATAGAGAAGCTTTTTTGGTTAATTTTATGGGTTGATTTTAAATCTTGGGTGATTAAGATGCAAGTGTAAATTTTAAAGATATCAACAAGATCACCAAGCGATGTCCCTTATGGGAGGTGCTGGTATTCGATCTTGGACAGAAAATAAAATGTGTTGAAGATTGTAGATTGTAGTACAAGAAAAGGAGAATTAGCCTAATTACCTAAGCCCCCACTTCCCCTGCTTTTCATATCCAGCTTGAATTCCCTAAAGGGAGATGACAAGTGGATAGAGGATACACAGGATGGGTGAGTTGTATGATTACTTCCTTTTTTAAACAGTAAATAAAAGAGCTGAACTTGAAAGAACTGTAACTTAACTAGAACAATGCTTAACCTCACAGCAATCTCTATGACAAACCCTAAAAGTTTTTGAAGGGGTAGAAGGACGATCCTTCTAGAAGAATTTGAAGGTTATAAATACAAGCCCTAGCATTCATTCTATGTATGTCATGTGAAGAAAATTAGAGATCTGAATTTTTATGATTGATCTAGGGTTTTGCTAAGATGATTAAAGGTGACGTCGAGGGTTGTAAGACTGTTGCTTGCCTTTTGTGGATAATTTCTACTGTTAGGGTTTGATCTTGCTAGGGATGTCACTGCATGTCTAAGCTCTGTTAGGGGTTAGGGTTGCCGTTGCTCATCTAATCCCCATTAGGGTTGTCATCTGCTTGTCTAAGCACAGTTGTGAGGGTTCGCCGCCTATGTGAGGGTGTTGAGGGTTGTTGAGGGTGTTGTGAGCCTTGTTGAGTGTGTCGTGAGCCTGTGTGAGGGTGTTGAGGGTTGCTGAGGGTGTCGTGAGCCTTGATGAGTGTGTAGTGAGCCTGTGTGAGGGTGCCAAGGGTTATTGAGGGTGTCGAGAGCCTTGTTGAGGGTGTTGTGACCTGCTGCAAGGGTGTTGTTGCTCCTTGTGAGGGTACCGTGGGTTGTTTGAGCCTTGATGAGTGTGTAGTGAGCCTGTATGAGGGTGCCAAGGGTTATTGAGGGTGTCGAGAGCCTTCTTGAGGGTGTTGTGACCTGCTACAAGGGTGTTGTTGCTCCTTGTGAGGGTACCGTGGGTTGTTTGTTAGCCTTTTACCTAAACCGTGGGTTGCTTGCAGGGTTGTCACTTTGTTGTGACCTGTTTGTGGGATTAACACCTCGGTCGTGACCTGTTTGTGGGTTGTCACCTAGGCCGTGACATGTTTGTGGTTGTTTGGGAGGACAATGTATTTCTAAGTATAAGGAAGGTCTCAACCAAATTCGTTTCACTTACTTCTTCTATTAGATCTTTTATTGATGTTATTTGTTAATCTTGTTTAATTTATCTACTGCTGCTCTACATGTTGTATTTTGTTTTAGTTGTGTAACTTTAACACAGTGATCATTAAGGGAGAGTTAACGTTAAAAGAGATTAAAATTATATTTGTTGTTGATTAGAATTTTAATACTACTACATTTTTTACTTCAATATTTTACAGTCTAAGTTTGCATTAAAGTACAAGTTTGTTAAATTTTATGAAAACCCTAAAACTTTAACACATAAAAGGACTCAACTGAAAGAGACCGTCATTTGGCCCAAGGTCAAGAGTAGCCCAAGGGAGCCGAATCACGGATGACTACTTTAAAATCCCAGATAACTGCCCAATTCCCTTCCTTCCGTGCAAATGTGACCTTGTCCGTAGCTTGCTTGAACTCCACTTGTTGGCTTTTGGTAAGGTCAGCATCTAGAAAGATCCTCTTTGTGGGTGGGAGTGAAGTCAACCATTTCTTAGCCTGAAGGGCTCTAAGTTGGTCCTCTAAGGTCCGAAAGTAAAAGAAGAGTGTGGAGTTAGACCCCACCCACACCCTATCAATAGTTCTGTCTTTCAAATCCAGGGTGTCATGAAGGAATAAAGTGGCGATATGTAAGGGATCTAGTTGGTCTGTGAGAAGTGGCAACCCACGCACTCTAAGATTAAGTTCCCGAGCACGACAGAAACGTTCCCCATTTAATTTGGCTTGAACCACCCCTTCGACCACAGTAGTGCAAGAGGTTGTTCCCTTTTTCGAACCACTTCCACACAAGAGTATGTTTCTTGTTTAAAAAGATCTAGTTGTGATAACATTTCCTCGTGCAAGTTTTTGATAACGATCTTCCTTAAAATAGCATATGGTCAACCACCCACAAGTGTGAGAGAAGGGTGCTCAAACAAAATCATAACAAATTCATAACAACTTTTATAAAAATAGAAACACACACATGTGAAAGGGGAAGGGTGCTCCAACAAACTCTGGAAAAAATGTGCATGATGCCAACTAACTGGAGTGATCCACAAGAAGAAGATGGTCAACTTTCTCAAAATAGCAATGTTCTTTGTCCCATGTGCAACCACAACCAAATAATAATAAGTTGGAAAGTAGTTACAACTTCATAACCAACTTCACATGAGTGTGCCCTAAGCAGATGTGCCAACCAAATTCCCACATGTGAACAAAAAGAGGGTGCTCCAAAGGAAAAAGGGCCAAGTGTAGCTTTGACCAAGCAAGAAGAGACCACCAAGCTTTGAATAAGTGCTTCTCTCTCAGTAGAAATCCACATAATGAAAATTAGAAGCTCCACCTATGTTTGTACCTAAGGTGCACCATCAAAGGACTAGCACATGATTAATACTCCTTCAACCTTAGGAAAAGACTTGATCATCAAGAACATGTGTGATAGCCCCCTTGTCTAACTCAAACTTAGGGTACAATATCATCAATTACACACTCCCCCTAGGTAATGTCTAGCCAATGTTACAACATCAAGTCATATCACCTAGGGAAATTCCACCAAGGCAAAGAGCACTGCCACAACACATCCACACCAAAGGAAAGTGGACAACTCTATCTAGCATCAAGAATGTCCCCACTGCACATTCAACCAAAGTGACCATGTAGAACACCCCCTTCCTAGTGGCACCAACAATACAACATCATCACATATACTCAATGGGAAGCATCCATACGTCAAATAAATGATTAGCAGTGAGCCTACTTTTGTGGATCTTAGGTGTTATGTTAGTTCTTGGATCAGCTCCCTTTATATCTCTCTTTGTATATTCTCTCTGAGCACGGCTTTCCATTTATGGAGTTAGGGTTAGGTTTGAGTTCTGCTTTTAGCTTTTTATGGGAGCTATGTTTGGGCTCCCACTTTGTATTGTTATCATGGTACCGCATAGTCCCATTGACCTACTTTTGTGGTCATTTGTTGGACATTAATAAAATTATTTTATCTGCTATTTAAACTTCTATTAATACTATGGAATGTGATGTTACCCCTATATATTACTGTGATTTGCTACTTGGCACAACATATCAATACCACCAAATGGTTATATATAATAGCTGCCATAAAACTCATAAGTTGCAGGAGGACAATAAAGTATAAACATTTATATCTACATTGGTCAATGTATACATTCAGTTAGGATCTACCCTTCTGTGCAATTTGGGTCCCAGGTCTGGACCTCCTTTGTCATGATTAGCATCTACTTTATATGGAACACAAGGAATAGAATTACCAGCACAGATTGCCACATCACTTTGGACAAGTGTATGATGTAGATTTAGAAGTAGAACTATACAGATGTAGATAAATTAATATCTACAAATCCTTATTGGCCATAAAACAGTACTTCCAAGTTCCCACATAACCAATACAGTCACCTGGATGGGGAAGCAAGTATACACAGATATAAACGAAGAAATGGAACAACCAAAGAGTACTCTTCTGAAGAAAAACAGAAACCCATTATGACAGCTGCTTGAAATCTTAGCAAGCACCAGAAAGATGCAGATCATGTTCTGAGCACCAAACTGGGCAGTAAAAATATAACAAGAGAAAGATAGATATATTTTATTAAAAACATCCACAAGATCAGGGATGTATAGAATGGAAGAATAACATCATAAGACAGCTTGCCTGTCCAGATCTACAAATAGCCAGAAAAAGAAGACTGGGGTTACAAGAGGAGAGCCCCATGTAGGAGCTCCTGATGTACTTAGCTGAGTGGCCTCCCTGTGGAGGAGCATCCTGGTTCTGTGCATTTTCCAGGGAGTTTTCCCCTGAGGTGCATCGTTTGTGATGCCCTCTTTTTATTAAAAATGTTGAAATGGATAAAAAGTAAAAAAATAGAAGCATCCTTCAATCTCCATAATAAGTAGAATGGATACACACTGCAGCCAAAAAGAAGATAAAAGGAGCCACCTACATATCATAACATTGAGGGGAAAAACCATCTGGAAGTGAACAACAGGTGAAATATAATTGAAAGATGCATTTGGTGGTGTTTAGCAGGGGTATTTATAGACTAAGAGCCTTTCCTAGTGTAGATTATAATTCATGAAAAAGACGCATCTTCTCCACTAAGTAGGGATTAATTAGCCCTCGAACTAAGGCCCCTACTAGTTAAGCCTTGATAAAGGCTGCTTTAAGGGTATTTAAAGCATGGTTAAGCCTTCTTTCATAGAGTATTCCATAATTAGGGCCTAGTTAAGGGTTAGGGCATCTATTAAATCCTATTTAAGTTTTTGACGCTATCTTCTTCAACTAATTTTATTTAAGGAAGGTCATTTGCCTCGTATTCAATCCTGACACGTTTAACCTATTTACCCTAATTTGACCTAACTAAAGGACTTAGAGGACCTTACACAAACTTGGCATTACTATGATATGCTTTTTGGGCATATGGCATCATGTCCACATGCCCTCCAACTTTGCATTTTGAATTTGCTAAAAAAGTATGCTTAAATACTTCCCTTCCTATTACAACTTACAAGTATGACACAAATTGTTAAGGAACCATTCATGCACATTGTCTTATTGCAATTCTATGTGTTTTTTATCTATAAATTGAATTTCAAAATTACAAAAGGTATGTGCTCTAGTGCCTGAGGAGAAAACTGAAATTAAAAGTAAGTCTGTTTTTAATCGGACAGCAAATGGGAATCACAAGCCTGAAAATATATATATATATGCACTTCTATCAAGCTTGAGAGTGCTGTAGGTTTCAAGAGTTGTCCATCCAAGTTGACTTACAATTGAAGGAAAAGACGCTTGCAGTGCTGACAATACAATAGAAGACAACTGTTATATCAGCACAACTTACAGATTTGTGAATTTGCATGTCTGTCTCTTTAACATCGCCCCCAGTTGAATACCAACCAAGAATATCATACTTAAGAAAAACCTTCTTATCTGCACAATACAAAATTGCAGTGCTTAGAACTTCCAGTGCTTGTTATCAAGAAATTAAAGACTAAAAACGCAATTACACTGTCTAAATTTGAAATGTGGTAAAGGTATAAATCAAACTATTAGCACATGCCACAAACATATGACATTTTGACAACTTCAAGCCATCATAAAAATTGTAGTGGAGTTTTGAATCAAAGTAAAAAAGAAAAAGCCTACATTAAGAGCTTTGAGCATTCAAGAAATAGAGAATATGTACAGTATCAAGGTTGTCAATAATTTCCCAGCATCTAATGGTTAACAGCATTGAAAATTTTATTGTTCTAATAAAAAAACATATCTGAAAGTCCCTAAGCAATTTCCTTCCATCCATCTTTGGCTGATTACTTTTATTTGACATTAGAAGCATTCACAATAAGTACCCAGTGGCTTTTTCTAGACACATTTTGAAAACCAAGAGTGAAAAAAAACTGTAGTGTGATCTTTACACAACCACTTTTGAAATTTATGTGTGTTCCATTCCATTTAAGTCCCAATTTTTAATCTAATACAATAACAATATCTGAATGTCCCTACAAATTATTCCCTCCATCCATCTTTGGCCGATTACTTTTCTTTGACAATTGAGAGTCGCATTTGTCTTTAAATAAGGATAACTACTTTAAAATCTGTAAGGACACAGAGGAACAAAAGTCAAAAGAAACTCAACTAGGGGTTGCAACATAAGGCATTCAAGACTCATCTAGCAATATTGTGGTGCCTGACACAACCAAAATGCAACCACCACTGAACGATGCCAAATAACTTTCCCCTTAGAGTTTATATATAACAAAAACAAAAAAAAGACTCTAGACTAGAGGAGAGACAAGGTGAGGTCCAACTTCTGATTTTCAAGCACAATGAATATTGAGAGCAAACAAGGACAAACATCAATGGATGATGTTAAGGATGCCAACAATAAGGATCCTTTTGAAAAGTGAGAAAATGTTTCAAATTTCCGAGCCAAACAAGAAGAGAATAATTGGTGTTAAACTTAAACAAGGAACTGATTGAAGCTGTTCCCTTTAAACAGAACACACATAAGACTCTAAACTAAACGAGTCAAGGTGAGGTCCAACTTCTAATTGCCAAGCACAATGAGCATTGAGAGTCAAAGTGAGGTCCAACTTCTGATTGTCAAGCACGAACACTAGGAGCAAACAAAGACAAACATCAGGGCATAATGTTAAGGATGTTAAGAATGAGGATCCTTTAGAAAAGTGAGAAACTTTTACAAACTTCCATGCCATACAAGAAGAAAATAATTGATCTTAAACAAGGAACTGATTGCAATGATTCCCTTTACATTCAACGGAACAAACATAAAACTCTAGGCTAGACGAGAGTCAAGGTGAGTTCCAACTTCTGATTGTCTAGAACAATAAGCATTGAAAGCAAAGATCAATACATAATGTTGAGGATGCCAACGACAGGGATTCTTTTGACAAGTGAGAAAGTGTTACAAATTACAAGCCAATCAAGAAGAGAAAAATTGGCCTTAAACAAATAATTGATTGAAGTTAACATGTGATTTAGATTATGGTTCTAATTATGATATCAAAGCAAACACACAAGAGGCTAGTATCAAGATTAACATCCAATCACCCACAATATAAGATCAAACCATACTAGATAGGAAAAAAAATTGTGATACCTTTTAAGTTCCCCTACATTTTAACTAAGGGCAGTAGTCGGCATCATCCATGATTCATGTACACTAGGTTATTAACCTTTAGATTGGAAGGTCTTGGATATTCTTTTCTAGGGTTCCTTAAAAAGGTGTAGTGTGCTGAATATGATCAAATTTTGCTGTTGGTAGTGGGAGTGCTTACATCAGGACGCGTCATAGCTTATAGAAGCTAGCAGTTATCTAAGAATCTGTAATAGTTTCATTACCCACAAGTTTATCAGA
This sequence comes from Pseudotsuga menziesii, assembly GCA_001517045.1. Classification (NCBI taxonomy): domain Eukaryota; kingdom Viridiplantae; phylum Streptophyta; class Pinopsida; order Pinales; family Pinaceae; genus Pseudotsuga; species Pseudotsuga menziesii. Next base: position 1,304,449 of record LPNX010494942.1, read on the forward strand.
CAATCACTCAGACCAGTCGTTGTAATCATATTTTATTTGGACTTGTAGTACTCATTTTTTAAGTGTTTCTACCCCAGCTTACTCATCATCTTCTTTACCTTCACTGCAATTATTTGTTATATTCTGCAATTATTTGTTATATTCTGCAAACTAATCTTATGTTTACAGACTTGAAGCAGCCTAAGATAAGTTTGCTTGTAGTGTCAGAGTTCTTGCAGCAGGATGTGTCATAGCTTGTAGTAGAAGCTAGCACTTATCTGTGAATCTGTAACTGTCTCATTACTGGCAGGTTTATAAGATATCCACTCAGACCTGTCATTGTAATCATCTTTGTTTTGGACTTGTATTGCTCATTTGTTAAGTGTTTTTACCCTAGCCTACTCCTTGTCTTCTTTACTTTGACTACAATTATTTATCAAATTCTGCAAACTAATCTTATGTCTACATACTCAAAGCAGCCTAGGAAAAGTTACCATCTTAGCCAATGGCCACGGTCAAACCTGGGGGATGTCTTGTACCATGTTACCATCTTGATTCTTAGCCAATGGCCATGTTCAAAACTGGGGGATGTCTTGTACCATGTTACCATCTTAGCCAATGGCCATGTTCAAACCTGGGGGATATCTTGTACCATGTTACCATCTTAGCCAATGGCCATGTTCAAACCTGGGGAGTGTCTTGTACCATAGTTTTCCTGTGGGCTGTAAATAGTACAAATGAGATTAGCAGTAGCAATCAAAAATAATAATAATAACTTTAAAGGCTGTTTTGCACAGATAAGATAGTTTTATTAATGTCCAAGTAAATTACATAAACTACTTTCTACTTATAGATTAAATAGGAAAACAACCTGTAAATATTATTAGATAAAAAAGCAATGAACCCTTAGTAAAATTCATTTTGATTTATCTTAACAGGATTGGGACCACTTTCAACAAGTAAATTAATTAAAAAAAGACTTTACACAAGTTTGGCAGAATCCCAAGTGAAAATTCAAAAGACATTTAAAATTGGAGAATCGAGTAAAACAACTTGTTAAAATCAGATAGAATTATCTTAATTTAATAGGACGTGGAAAAAGGACATAATAATGACATGTAGTGGGAAGATTTATCTCAAGTTACTGCGAGTAACAGCCATAATTTTCTTGCATACTATTTCATCTTCACATAACAATGGAAATTTCAAATTAACCATTGCTAATATGACTGAAATTCCTTCCCAGAAGATCAAAGAAGAACAGCACCTAGTTACATATTCATGGTAAGTTGTTGGCTGCACTGAGACAATGGAAAACCACAGATTATACTCAATTTGTTTTGATATTAATAAACTACTTACAGTATTCAGTACAAGACACAAGAAAAAACAGATGGGCTGACAGAAAGGCAACAGGCAACAGGCAACAGGAAGTGTCCCCCAGATGGGCTGACAGAAAGGCAAGAGCCTGCAGTTGTCGTGCCACAGACAGGTGGCAGTGTTCCCATCACCACACTTAAAGCTCCTCTGCATGAAACAGACACTAGTTTGGAAAACATTGTTTAGAAAGGATTTCAAACTAGCCCACAACTCCCCAGCATGGAAGAAAACCTCCATAAGTTCAATGAAGACCAAACCCATCAAAGGAGGCTCCTATATTCCTGGCTTATCATGGCGGTGGGCTGAAAGAGGACACAAAGTTTGAGTGAGCACACAGAAGAGAATTGAGGAAGAGCAGTTTGATGTTCTTACTGTCATACCAGAATATGATGTTCTTGCTGAAATAAGAGATGGAACATACACCACCCTGTCTGGTTTTTGAGGCTCCAAAGATAAAAAGGGAGAGGAGGCTCACAAGAGGCCAAGCAGGCCTCTGAAAGGGCAGAAGGGAAAGAAGACGGGCAGTAAACCCCCTAGGAACATAACGAGGGTGAAGATTGTTGTCATAAAGAGGCTACCAACTTCACAAGAAGCACATGGAGCTCATAGAATCTACCGTTAAGCAGAAGTGAGCTCAAACCCCGAATTATATAGTGGATGAGGAGGTCGGAACTTTGAGGTAACCCTACTTTCAATTAGCTTCTGCAGTTTTTTAAGTACATCTCAACCTGGAAAATGGAATGCTCTTTAAAGACAAAAATCTTTCTATAGCTGGTACTGGCAAAAAAAATTCTCACTTGGTACCAATGTTTAAAAACGCAAACTTGGACTCGAAATCGGTTGAGGGTCAACTCAGACTCAGACTCAGAATCGATCAAGGGTCAACTCAGACTCGAACTCGAAATCGGTCAAGGGTCAACTCAAACTCAGACTCGAAATAAGTCAAGGGTCAACTCGGACACAGGATCAGTAATGAATTAGAAATGACTAGGCCGATTTGAATTTAATAACTCGGTTTACTCAAAAATAGTAAAATACATAAAATATTTAACTTTTAAAGAAAAAATTATTTTAAAGATTCTAATCCATGATTTCAAAGCATTAGAGACAAAATATCCAAAGTCTGCTCATGTATATACCATATAGGGGTGAATATATCCAAATGGCACAAATTGTACTCTGCAACAGTGCAATACATATCTAGAACAAAATACAAAATCAATGAGGCCTAAATGGCTTGTAGAGTCCAAAAAACAACATGCTATGATGCCACTACATCATACATCATAGTACATACATGTCATTCAACATGATCAATCATCAAACTCATCACCATTGCTAGAACTAGAATCAGGACTAGCAATGACATAGGCAATGGCATCATCACCTAGCACAAGCTCAAACTCCTCAAGGTCATATACAACTACAATAGTACTAGTACTAGCTGAATGCCTAGAAGCACGAGGTTAGTTATAGCTTTATGGTTACGGTTAGATTCTAAGTTGCACGAAACGAGGAAACGGTGATGAGTTTTTGATGAGCAAGGACATTTAAAAAAATGAATGTGAAACATAAATCATAAATCAATGAATCATACATGTCAACAAATCATCACCCATATTGGAATCCTATTCATCAATAGCACCTTATGCCTCCCTCCTCTAGGCTCTAGCACTTGCCTCTACCTTGAATCTCAAAGTTGATCCTCCAAGGACATTAATCAACAACTCAACAACCTACAATTTTGATGAAACTTCCTAATTCAATCATGAAAATAAAGTAGAAACAACTTTCCATGCTTAATAAGTGATTTTGCTTTAGTGAAGAGTACATTTTTACTAAGGCGATGACAAAGGAGTTCAACAATCAACACCACCAACATCAAGGTATATAGAGGGGTTGATGTGCTTGATTAAATGTCAATCCCATACCCTCGCACATGATAGAATTTGGTAGAAACTTTGCAATCCTAAAACTCTAAAAACTATTAAGTCTATTGAATTTTAAATGGGATCTAAAATTCTACTTTTTGCATATGAAGTCTGATGAGGTTGGAACCACTCTCAAACATACTAAAACAATTAATGGCAACGTTAAAAATTTAAGTAAAAATGATAGAAATGATTCGATACCAAATACTACTAAAGTAATTGAACAAAGCAACAAAAAAATTGCAGTCAACTTGACCAGTTTAGGTCGAGACACAGTTGAGTTGACCAGTTCGAGATAGAACCAATCACCTGATCCGGTTTGAAGGCTAAGTTGGCTCAGTGGAGGGTCAATTCGACCAAGTCCAAGTTTGAGTCCGAGTCCAAGTTGACCGATTTTTAAAGCAAAGTGTGAAAGATAAATCATAAATCATACATGTCGATGAATCATTGCCTATATTGGAATCCTATTCATCAATAGCACCCTATGCCTCGCTCCTCTAGGCTCTACCCTTGCCTTTACCTTGAATCTCAAAGTTGATCCTCCAAGGAAATTAGTCAACAACTCAACACCCTACAATTTTAATGAAACTTCCTAATCCGATCGTTAAAATAAGGTAAAAACAGCTTCCCATGCTTAATAAGTGATTTTGCTTAAGTGAAGAGTACAATTTTATTAAGGTCATGACCGAGGAGTTTAACAATCAATACCATCAACATCATAATATATAGAGGGGTTGATGTGCTTGATTAAATGCCAATCCCATACCCTCCTACATTATAGAATTTGGTGGAAACTTTGCAATGTTGAAACCCTAAAAACTATTAAGTCTGTAGATATCTAAATGGGATCGGAAATTCTATTTTTTGCATATGAAGTCCAATGATGTTGGAACCACTCTCAAACATCTTGAAACAATTAATGATAATGTTAAAAATTTATGCAAAAGGATTGCCATTTAGTATTACCAAATACTACTAAGTAACTGAACAAAGGAGATTTTTTTTACAGTCAACTCGGTCAATTCAGGTCGGGACTCTGTCGAGTTGACCAGTTTGGTATCAAACCAGCCAAGTCGGCCACCAACTCGACTGGTTCAGTACCGAATTGGTCACCCAATCTGGTTCGAAAGCCAAGTCAGCTTGATGGAGGGATAACTCGGTCATGTAATGTGTAATGTCCCCAATTTTGTGTTCTCTTGTTCTGCTAGCAAAGATGACTTTTGGAGTGCGTCTGCTTGATCAGAGGGATTGATTAATTATTTAATGTCAACTGGGCGAAAAGTAACACAAAAGAGTGACGTTGAGTAATTAACTTTAAAAGGGGGTTATAAAGTGACTTAGGGAAATATTACATTACTACTTCATAAAGTCGCTTTATGAAGTTGAGCGGGGAAAAAGGGAAAAAAGAGTTTAAAAGAGGAAATCAACCTCATTCCCATTCATTCATGTTATTTCTCATTTTCAAAAAGTTTTGGAGAGCTCTTGTAGCTTGATGCTCTTGGGATGAAAACCATAAAGGTGAAATAGTTTTGGTGGTAAGAAAAATCCACCCTAGTTATTGTATGAGGAGAAATCACTCAGATTTCTCATTGGCTTTCATCGAAGACAAAGATTCAAGCTTGTGGGACAAGAAGCATTGATTTGTGTGCAAGATTGAAGGGGGTTTAGTAGAGATCAATTGGTTTGCAGCTTGTGGATAAAATCAAAGAGGGCTGTACTGTCATTTGGTACAGCTGATAGTACACCTGAGAGATCTCAGAAGGCCATGCCTCTAATTCTGGGCAGAAATATCCATTGAAGGGGACGATTTCTTACCTGGGAGCTTCATCTACGTCAAAGGGTCGAGTTTCACCCCGCTGGGAGCATTTGCCAAGGTTTATTTGCTGCTGTGTGTGTAAATCTTGGAATCTGATCAAGAGGGGACCATTTAATATCAGCTTAGCGCAGTTCCTTGGAGTATGGTTGCATCTTGAGCTAATACCAGTGAAATTGTCCTTCACTCCAGCATCCATTTGGAGAGCATACTGCTGTACCATAGTTCTGGGCGCATCTTCTTCGAGTTTGGTCCATTCCCAGCTCTTAACTTCTTCATTCTAAATTGTAGAATAGAGATGTTATAGCCATTAAGGCTGAGACGCCTACTGCTGTCATCTTCAGGCAAGGAGGTACTTGTAATTTCTTTGCTGTTGGTTCATATATATGTTGCTATAATTCTGGGTTAGTCATTGCAAAAGTTTTGGGACTATCCTTATTATTTAATGAAGACTAAAACTACATTTCAATTGTGTATTTAATTGTAAATACTATATGGCATCAGACCCAAACTATATGACTAAATATCTTAGCAGAGAAACTCCAAAAACACAACATGATACCTCACAATAAACATAACAGCAGAGATAAGGATTTGGAATACAAATTGTTTGACAAAAGTAGTGACCCAAAACCCGGAAACTAAATAACTTCCAAATCTATTTTTAGAGGGGGATATTACAGGGTATCATAGCTGTAGCTGACAAGTGTTTGACAAAAGGCCGGAACCAATTTACAAAGGCAGCTAGGAAAAATTTTAGCTCAGATTGGGCTAGGGACATTACAGGTCAACTCAGCCGAGTCCGAGTCCAAGTTGACCGATTTTTAAAACAGAGGTTTTCACCTATGTCACAAGGTTCGGGATTGAGTTCACATTCAATGACCTTTAAGTTCGATTTGGGTTCGAATTTTTCGATGAAGTTCGGATGAGGTTCAGTATTAGGTTCATCAATAAACATATTTTCAAATTTTAAATATTTTATAAGATCAACCTATCCAATATATTTTTATAGTCTATAAATAATAAATAGCATTTAATACATTTATATAAAAAAAAAAACATTTAGTATTTGCTATATATAAGTTAAAACATTTAATATTTAATAAAATAAATTATGTAATATAACTTATATATAATTAATAGTTAATGTATAGTAAAAAAGAGATTTAATATTTACTATACACTATGATAAACTATGCATTTTTATAGTCTTGGATTACCCATCGAGGACATTGGCACAAACAAAGCGTCCACATTGGTTGGATTACCCGTCAGGCACATTGACATAAACTAAGCGTCTGCACTGGTTACTCAAAGGGTTGTATAAATCCATCCGATCACACTGGTTACTCGAAGACTTATCAGAAGACCCATTAGCACAAACAAAGAGTCAACACAATCATGTCATGGCCCGCAAGATAACTCACCGAAATACCTGTCGTCACATTGACATATACAAAGCAAAGGCTGCGAAGCAGTAGCACAGCAACACACAATCCAGACAAAGGATTACTTGCCGCCGCGGCCTACCAACAGATTTGTTTATGAAAATTCTTTGACACAGAAACCACAGTACACCCACTGTCGTCAAGACAAAAACCTGGAACTGAACCGTTAGAACCCGTAAATTTTGTGACAGAACCGCGACCTGAACTTCAACGAATTTGGGTTTTTTCTTAAGATTTGACAAATTTCAAACTTCAAGGTTCGAATTCAACAAACCCTATGACATAGGTTTTCACACCTGCTCAAGTGGCACTTAGTTTTATTAATCCATGGGGATTCTTCGATGGAGCATGCCAAGGAATACTTGGATTTTGTGGAGCAAGGGCTGTCCTTTATTTCACTTTCAATCATTACTTGCTATTGAAATAGGGTGCTAGGAAAGGGACTAATAGTCATGCTGAATTTTCTGCATTGTAGTTGTTAATGAACACAGCAAAAGAAAGAGGCTTAAAGTATTTCCAGGTTTTTGGAGACTTAAAAGTCTTGATGGACTGGGCTAATCAACAATGTGGAATTGAAAATTTAGGTCTTCTACCTATTATAAATAGAGTGCAAGAGGTAAAAAGTACTTTTGGACTTCTACAATTCCCACATATTTACCGAGAATTTAATACGAAAGCAGATCAACTTTCTAAAGAAGCATTCGTATCGCAGGAGGGTACCTTTACTGAACAAAAATTCAGAGGGGGAACTCTCCTATTAAAAGCTGAAAGCTCTTTAAATTAAATGCAGTTGATGACAGTTTAGACAGCTTTGGTTCTACTAGACCTGGTTTTTTGGCTTACTATTTGGACTTTTAAGGATAATGAAGATTTGAAGTTGTTATTGGCAAACGCTCAAGTTGATATGCCAAGGAAGACTAATATTGGAAACAATAGACATGTTTGTATTTTGATTAATGTGTCGAAGTGTCTTCTTGACTCTTTAAGTCTGAAAGACTAATATATATTTGATTTCAAACTCTGAAATACCAAAATCATTTTTTTGCTTGGAAAGAAGTACCACCCCCCTTTTCAAGTTTGATGACAAACTCTTCAAATTTGATACCCATGACTTCGATGTAGAAATATGGTGTTAAACATATTACATGGAAATTAATAACAAACTCTTCAAATTTGATACCCATGACTTCAATATAGAAATATGGTGTTAAACATATTACATGGAAATTAATTTCCATTAGCAGGCAGCAGGAACCGTCCCTTATTCATAGAACTAAAGTCTAAAATTATCTCATAGCCTCTGAGACGAAGGTATTTCGCACTTCCTATTAACTCAATTACCATTCAATAAATTAAATCACCTCTCACAAAATATGCTGAAACATAAATGTATTATAAGTAGGGCACGAGAGGCTTTAAACGTGCAAAACTTAAACAAAATCGTTTCAGGGCCTAAATTTTATCACAATGCAGTCCAAGAGCACTTCAACTCTAATATGAAATTAAATGTTTGTCTAAAGCAGACCTAAGAGGCTTAAGTTTGCAATCTTTCAGGAGATTATGGAAATTTGCATCCAAAAGAGTCTTTGATTCACCAAACTATTGGTAATGCTCTGAAAATATATAAATTGCAGACTAAAAACAATAACAACAACAAACTGCAACGAAGACGTTTAGAGAATATACATTGGTTGTTAAATTTTCAATAATTCACATGATTATCGAAATTCGCATCCAAAAAGAGGGTCTGTGATTCATCAAACAATCGGTGATACTATGATAATACTTAAATTACAGAGAGAAAAGCAACAGTAACAGAAGACTACATGTAAAGATCTTTATTGAACATACACTGCTCGAGTTTCTTTTCGAGGAAGGCGCGGTCCAGAGTGTGCGTAGAAGCATCGTACATCAACTCGAAACTGTTAAAAATTTCGACAACGCGGCCGCGCTGGACTCCAAGAACGCATCCAAAAACCCTAGGGACGCTTCCGCCCTGTGTGACGCTCTGCGCCTTGAGCCTCGTGTGATGGTCCGAAATGTTTACAATGACTAGCGGATGGAGCTTAAATGTTAGCCCGCTGCTGGAAGACATCGCTGGTTTTCGAACAATGGATCTTTAGCAGTCAGAGAATCCGAGGGTTTCAAGTATAGTTTTGCTGATCGCTATGAAGTAAGCTCTCTGTAATTTTTAGGCGCGTTCTAGAGTTCAGAGAACAACCGAAAATCAGAGGAAAATATGTTTTGATCAAGATTTTGCTTTTACAGTTTACGGATTTGTGCTTTTTTAATAGTCTCCTTTTAGAGGTTTTGTGGTCTCTATTTACGGTTGAAAACTGAGGTGGTTTTAGTACAGTGGTTTATGTGTGTTTTAAGGTTTCTTAATGGGTCATATATAGATGTGAATTGATGGGATTTTACTCTTTCTATTCAAGTTATTCATGATGGGAGATTTATTATTGGAATATTTATGTAAACTATGATTAGTTTCTGAGATGAAAATATGGGTGTATAAGATACATGAACTTTATTGTCAAAATTGGTTATTGTTATATTATTATAAATGCCACTTTGATGGTCATTTATACATGAACTTTATTGTCTTATAATCAAAATTAGTTATTATTATATTATTATAAATGCCACTTTAATAATAATTTGTAGGGTGGAAAAATATATTATTAAACTCTCATTTATTTATAGAAGTTATTTATAAATAAATTATTGGTTTTTTATTTTATTTTTAAACAATTGTTTAATTTTTTTTTGGATGATATCCCTTGACATGAAAACCCCCAACACCCACACTTTGTAAGATTTAGGAGTGTTTTTAGGCATTTTGAAAATTCAGTGAAGATTCATGGCTAGAAACTAGTAAGAACCAGCCCCAAACATCGGAAAAATTGTCCCTTATTGCGCCCCTAAACACCGGAAAAATTGTCCCTTATTGCGCCCCTAAACACCTAAAAATTGTCCCTTATTGCGTAGAGGCACTCTATATAGCCCAGTATAGGGGAGATCTTGTTAGTAACGTTTGTAACATGTCCGCAAAAAATAATAGTGATAGTGAATATTATGGGAGAGATCTTGTAAAGTGATGTAACGTTTGTAACATGTGGGCAAAAAATAATAGTGATAGTGAATATTATGGGAGAGATTTTGTAACACAAAATAAAAAATAATATCACTTTCGTAAAGTTATTGTTATTAATAGAAAATGAATTTTCTAATAGGCCAAAATAAATGTCCGCCACAAAAACAATCTAATATGGGGGGATGTCGTAATCTTCCTACCTAACAAAACAATAAAAAAGTAAAAATTTAATTATCCGCAAAAAAAATATGTGGGTCAAGAAAAAAACACAAAATTGAATTATTCCCAAAAAAATGTTGGTCTTGCACATGGTTTTAAAACCATGTGCAAGGCATTCTAAACAACCCATAGTTTTATTGTACATGGTTTAGGAGGCTTTGCACGTGGTTTTTAAACCATGTGCAAGGCCTCCTAAACAACCCATGGTTTTATTGTACATGGTTTAGGAGAGCCTTGCAAATGGTTTTAAGACCATGTGCAAGGCTTCCTAAACAACCCATGATTGTAGGAGGGCCTTGCATCTGGTTTTAAACCCATGTGTGGGGAAATGATGCAACGTTCGTTCCTAACAATATAAAAAATAATAAAAAATATTATATGTACATAATATTAAATGTTAATAATAATAAAATTATATGTGGACCTTAAATAAAAAGATGTGTCTTTTGGTTTGAATCAAATCAATGGATACCTAAGAAGAGGTTTGCACCTCGAGAGATTTGATTCATCTCGGCGCTTGATAGAGCCTAGGATTTGGATCTAAGCTTGTTTAGACAACTCTAAAAATTAATGTTAAGTACTAAATTGAGTTGATGAAAAATCATACAATTGGTATAGAATCCCTAATTCATTATGATAGCATTTATGCATAATAAGTATGGATTTGTTTATCATAATTGTTTTTTATTTATATTTTGTATTTTATGTAAATATAATCATTTTTCTTATAAATTATACTTATGTGGTTTGCAACCTCAAAGGAAAGGAGGGCATTCAACAAGCCCACTACAATGTTGATTATAACATCAACTAAGGGTCTAGAGGCTTGGATAAGCCCTCTACAATGTTGATTATAACATCAACCAAGGGTCTAGAGGCTTGGAATAGTTCAATCAAAATTTGTATTATTTAGGGCGTGCTTTATAGTCAAAAGTTGTGGTAAAGGTTCAAACTTTGGGATCTCATTCTTGACCTTGCTAAGGTGAAAACCAAGGGCATTCGTCTAGAGCATTTATAAAGCATGGGTGGTCATGAGACCTCCCTTGATTTAACGAGGGGAAAACTTTCACTCTAATATCTCATTCAATCAAACATATAATCCTACTTCAAGATAACAAGCCACTTGCCAAAATCAAATGATTCTTAACCTTGAGGCTATTTAAACACATGGTTAAAATTATTATATACCTTTTTATGCTAGCATTGAGGAGTATATCTCTTGGCCAAAGTTAAAAGATAGATTCAAAATTATCAATTTCTAGAAGGTATTTTTGTCAAAGTCAAATGTCTGGTACCTAAGTCTCTCTTCTTTAAATTAAGAGTATATTTTCCATGTAATTGGAGGAAGGATTACCACTGGAATGTGTCTAAGGTTGGCATCAATATAAGGATGGTGATTGTTATCATTGGTGGGAATATTAGCAGTAGAGTATGTCAAAGGTTGTCGTCCATATAAGCAGGGTGATTGTTATCAGTGGCTTGCTAATATATCAACCATGGATATGTGTCTAAATAAGATTTTGTGTCTTAAATCTTAACGTAACACTTGGCTCTTTAGGGGATCCCACCAATTGCAACTTTGAAGTGAACCCTTGCCCTAAATCAAGTGAGGTGTTGAAATCCCTCAAAAGAAAACATTGTCCATAGCAAGCAAGCAAGTTAAAACATGCCACTGTTTTAATTTAAAGAAAACATTTTTTGGAAAAGTAGGGAAAAAGATAGTGTAAAATAATGTTAATTCCATAATCTCAATCAATGTTAATAAATAAATAAATAAATCGAAAGAGCTAGGGTTTAGAGGTGATTCATGATGGTTTCAAGGTTCGACAACTAGGGTTTGTATGTGTGAAGGCTATTGTTACCAATAGTACCTGCAACTAGGGCCCCTCCATGGCGGTCTAAAGGGGAGAAGGTCTACCTTCTCCCCTTGCCACTACAATGCAACGGGACTCAAATCTACAGCTCCCTCCTCGAGAGATAAGTCTTAGTGGAAACTGACGAATAATGGGCTCCCGCATGGTGCCACCGACTCAAGACTAGATAAAGGCGATGGAAAAACAAGGGAGAATGGAGCACCCACCTCTCATCCAAAGGTGGCTTGAGTGTGGGAACCAAGAAAATGTATCCCCCAGACAGTCAAAATGCCAAGATACAAGTTAATATTAGAACAATTTGAGGGAAACAAGCAATACATGAGGGATCATGTGCTAATAGCAAAGTTCTTGGGTCTATGGCGCTCTAAGAGGAATCTCATTCATTGTATTGACATGTGGTGGAAACCAAAAGGCCACTGCGACCTGCACCTTAGCTCTAAAGGGTTCTTGACAGTGACCTTCTATAACCTAAAAGATCGAGATAGAACCTTTAAAAATGGCCCATATTTCTGGAACTCAGTGGGTCTCTTCTTGCATGATTAGATTGAAAAGTTCAGCTCGAACAAGGATGACTTCACCTATGCACTAATATGGATTTGACTGTACTCTCTCCCGCGAGAATTATGGTTGCCATAAACGCTAGAAGGTTTCGACAATACGCTTGGCAAGTTTGTTAAAATATCTGAAGCAACAAAAATAGAATGTTATACATCATATGTTAGGATCTGTGTCTATCTTAACATATCACAAGCCCTACTCGGAGAACTTTATCTCACAAGGCATGATGAAGATTAATTTTTCTCACAAGGCATGATGAAGATTGGATCCAAACCATCGACTATGAGCATATTCCTTTCTACTGCAAGAAATGCCATGTGCATGGACATCTCTTCTGAGATTACCCTCTAAATAATATGTCAAAACCCTCGACACTGGACCTAAGCAAGGACAAAGAAAATTGCATACCCATTCAAGTCTGAAAAATAATGGCTCATGAAAAAGGGGGAGGAACTGCAAGAAGAAGTTTTTCCTCAAAGAACAAGTTAGACAATATCTCTACAGAACTAAAGTCAATAATAGAGAAGGAAACAAAAGGGGAGAAATGGGAGGAACTGTAAGTAGAAGCAAGGAAAAAAGAAGAGGAAACACTAAACATGCAAATTGAACCAATAATCACTAAGATTATTGAAACCCCCCACAAGGTACCTTCCTCCCAAACGAAGGAGAACATCCCTATGGAAAATGGTGCATATCTAGAATCAGAATATGATGAGAACGAGCTAATGGATCTCAATATAGAAAACAATGTGGAGGGCTGTTGAAAAAGGGATTATTCAGCAGTACTAATAGAGGAATTATCAAAAGTACATAAGGTTTTCTTAGCTCATGCGAAGGTGAAGCAATATGATCCAAATCGAACCTAGGTATATCACATGTCCCTAATAAGCCCATCAAGAAAATCCCTAAACCAAAAAAAATGAAGGAATCCCACTAAATAGTTGATTAAATAATTTGGGCATATAATGGTTAACTCAAACCAAATGGAGGTGCTCACATGCACCTTTACTCCCATCTCCCCCAAGCAATTGACCAATGAAGATATTGTCTTAGAACATTAGAGGCATAAATTGTAGGAGTAAACAAAGAATCCTACGAAATATGATTATGGAGGAACAACATGATATTCTTCTCTTGCAAGAAATCAAATGCATGGAAGAAGAAGGTAGACAGATTCTTCCTAAATGGTGGAGAACAAGAAACATAGTAGAAACGGCTAGGGGCAATGCTAGTGGACTAGCAATCCTTTAGAATCCAAATACGATTGAGATCGACTCAACCTTCTCAAAACATTGGATGATTTGATTAGATTCAGAATTCTAGAATCAAGAATTTGTGGAGTCCTCACTAATGTTTATAGACCCAACTCCTCGTGGATAAACTCGCTTTCCTTCAAATCCTTAATCACTTAAAACATATGCAAGGAAATCAATTATGGGTCCTATGAGGAGATTTTAATATGATTGCTTCACTGGATGAAAAGCAGGGAGTTATACAGAAATTGCAAAGGGACAACAATTCCTTCATCAACATCTTGGGATCCCTTTAGTTAATTGATCTAAGTACGATCAATGGAATCTACACCTGGAGAAATTGATGCTCGGGATCCCATCATGTAGCTTGTAGGTTAGATCATTTTCTGGTTAATGACATTCTTTTTCATGTTTGGCATGACTCTTAAGGCCTCCATCCTGCCTCTTGTTGGATCCAATTATTGGCCCATCCACCTTTATGTAGACATAGGGGGTCCAACTCTCTACAGGCATTTTTGGTTCGAGAAGTTATAGTTTTCCAACAAGGAGTTTCAATAGAACCATCATAGACAGTGGGAGGAGTCTGCAGTACACAAAAGTTTGCTCGTGTAGCGTTTCCAGTAGAAGATCAAGAACTTCAAGCAAAAACTCAAGCATTGGAACAATACCAACTTTGCAAACATGCTCCAGGCCCAAAGAGATCTTGACGCTCAAATGAAGCAAACCCAATGAGACATCATCACCCTTAGGTGGACACTAGATCTTATTGAGAAGGAGCACCCTTTAACGTAACACTTAGGAGGAAGTTGTATGGCAATAAAAGTATCAGGTTCAGTGGACCAAAGAAGGAGAGCAAAACACCAAGTTTTTTTACCAGACAGTTGTTTAGCACTGACATATAAATTGCATCAATAAGTTTAAAATAACCCAAGGGGAGGTGGTCACTTCATGAAAAGAAATCGAAAAAGAGTTGATTAACTTCTACAGGGACCTTATGACTGAGCCAAATGACGATCGAGAGCAAGCCATAAGTAGGATCACTCAGCATATCATGCACTTGGTTACAAGAGAGTAGAATGACACCTTAATGAGGAAAATCTCTCAAGAAGAGGTAGATCATGCAATAAAAGAAATGTCACTAGGAAAATTTTCGAGTTCGGATGGCTTCATGACTGAATTTTTCCATCACTACTGGCATATTTTTCGTGATGAAGCTTGGAAAGCAGTGGAATAATCCAAGACCTCTCAAGAAATTCTCTCAACCTTGAACATGACTTTTCTCTTGCTTATTCCAAAGGAAAACAAAGCAAAGGATCCTATAAATTTCAGACCAATTGCACTCTGCAATATAATCTACTAGTTCATCCCTAAGGTCATGTCTCTCTGTCTGAAACCCATTCTCCTAAACCTCGTATCCCTAAAGCAAATTAGCCATGTTGAAGGGTGGAAGATATTAGTCAGTGCCATTATCTCTCATGAAATAGTCCACTTCCTCTAAGCCACGAGAACCCTAGGTATGCTCGTAACGTTGGACCTGTCTAAAGCTTTGGACAAACTTAGTTCACAATTATGAAAGAATTCTTGAAGACCATTGGCTTTGATAATTGTTGGATCAATTGGGTCATGAATCTCACTTCATCTACTTTATTTTTCCATTTTGTTGAATGGCTTGCCCATGGAAACTTTTGCTCCCAACAAAGGCATCCATTAAGGTGATCCCCTTTCTCCCTTCCTCTTTATCCTAGTGGTTGAAGGCTTTAGTAGGAAAATCAAATATGTTATCCTAGATAGTTTCCTAACTGGTCTACCATTGTATGGGTTGAACCCCCCTCCCTCTCATAGCCAGTTTGTGGATGATACAATCCAAAAGGGAGACCCCCCATTCATGAAGCCACCGATATCCAATCTATCCTCACAATCTTTTGTGAAGCCTCAGGAACCTGTACCAATAAAGCCAAATCACATATCATTTTCTTCAACATGCACCTGACCATTCAGCAGCACATTGCCAAGAGCACCCTTTCGTCCAAATACCTTTGCATCTCCCTGATTGATAACGATCTCATAAATAGTTCATACGAAGATCTCATTTCCTCTTTGGAGAGACATCTCTCCTCTTAGACTTTCCACACCCTCTCTGGAGAGTCGTCAATTTTGCAAGGCATCCATGTCTACCTCTTCTTGGTTGTAGTTGCCCCAAAGGTTGTTCTAAAAAAAATTCACAGCATCCAAAGGAACTTTCTTTGGTTGGGGACTAGGGAAGGAAGGAAGTGTATCTTGATCAATTTGTTGGATCTATGCAAACCGAAAATCTCAGACAGATTGGGAATCCAGGACCCTGAAATTATGAACCAGGTTCTAAGTGCCAAAATATGGTGGAGATGGATCAAAATACCAACTGATAGTTGGGAAAAGTTATGGCGTTACAAATACACACCTAATGTAGAGGAAAATGAGACGATAAGATATAATGTGTGGCAACAGGGATCCCTGATTTGGAACGTAGTTCGACAACATAGGGATTTCATTAGTAATCACTACTTTGGGGATATTTGCGATGGAGGCTCAACATGCCTTTAGACATACTCATGGCAACATCTCCCTCTACTGCAATTGAAGGAAGCACTACAGGAAATTTCTGAAGGCATTGCAAACTCCCAGAGAAAACCAACATCCAACCTTGGATTGATGAAATAAGTAGTCTTAGGAAAATAATTAAATAAGGACCGGATTTACTGCGTTGGAGTTACTCCACGTTAGGCAACTTTTCTGTCAAGGAAGGATATCATCTGAAATCCGGAGCACACCTTCTTGACAGGGATCTAATCTAGGATAGAATATGGAATAATGGATATTGGCCCAAAGTAAGCTCATTCCTTTGACTGGTGGGGAGAGGACGCATCCTTACATGGGACAACCTCCATTGTTGCAGATTCATAGGCCCCTTCTGGTGGCATTTATGCTCTCGAGATAATGAAACTATCAATCAATTATTGGATTGTTGATCCTTTACCTCGCAAGTATGGGATTGTATGTCTTCCCTGACGAGACAAACTGATCAACGAAGGCAGGATGTCATAGGCACGCTAAATACATGGTGCAAAAGAGATTTCAAAAATATAATCCTTAATAAAATCTGACAACTCCTACTAGTATTTATCATGTTGGAAATACAGATAGAGAGAAATAGAAGAATCTTTAAAGATTTGGGACTTTCATGCCATGAGGTGTGGAACAGTACCAAGAAACACATTACGGAAACTGTTGTCATCTTACCTTGGGATAAGGATGATTTTGAAGACGAAGCAGAGGAGAAAATGACATTAAAGAAATGGATAGCTAACCTTCCACTCTCGAGCATGCCCAAGATCCTCCCACTCACTCCCATCAATATTTTGATCTAGCTTTCCCTAACAGATGGATTCATTGAACTCAATTTTGATGGAGCCTCCAAGGGGAACCTAAGGAAGGCTAGTTACAAAGGAGTCTTTAGAAACTCTAAAGGAGATATCCTTTATATGTATGTAGGAAGACTCAGGATTGATACCAACAATGCAACAGAGCTTTGGGATCTTCTCATAGGTCTGAAAATCGCCTCTCAACAATGTTTCTCTTGGATAATTGTGAAGCGTGACTTGAGTTTTATGATTGATATTCTTCGTCGCCTTCAAAATGGTACCTCTCTTTCCAAGCTCTCTGCTAGCTAAAGACTCGAGGATCTGCTTGTTTCTGTGGACGAAATTCTACACACTCACTCGAACACCATTATCCTGTCTCATGTAAGACATTCTGCTAAAAAGGTGATAGAATTTCTGGCCAATGTGGGTATCGAGTCCCTAGAAGATGGTTGCGCTCGTTGGTGGCCTTTGGAACTACAAACTTCAATATTTTTCTCTTGCCAATCCTTAGTTTGGCAGGATTGGAACATCCCAAATGGGGTGTTTAATAGACAAAATCAACATATTGATGGAGATGGGATAGGGGTCACACATTAGGATGAGACGACTGGCATGGAGGTAGCAACAACGATTTCAATGATAGTGCACATTAGCTCCTTCTCTCCCATTGTAGATTGATAAGACCAACAAGTTCATGCTAATTAATTACATGATTATTATGGTCCTCCGTTCTTGCATTGGGTTTCTTATGGATCATATGAACAATCCCGACCTCATACATACCTGTTTGACCCTGAGGTTTAAAGCTCTTCATCTCAAAGGGATCCTTGAACTCTTGCCATCTCTGGCAAAAACATAAGTTGTGAAGGTCGTTGAGTGTGGTGATTATTACAAAGGAGTCAACAATATAACATGTGAAGGTCATCGTGCCCCTAACAAGCATGGTCATAGTCATATCACCCGCTTTCGGGGAGCCTAGCGATGCACATATTGCTCGTCACCTCGCCGCGATGATAGACTCCCTACTGGCCATACGTAACGACATCAATGAAGCCAAGCAAGATAGGCATGATCAAATCATGGAGCTTCATGACATGGCACAAATTCTCATTGAATGGTGCACCAATATTGCTGAGCTTTTGCACTTTTTGTCGTAGATTCTTGCCACCATTAGGGAGGACGGGCAAATTCATTTCTACTCTAGGGATAAAGTTGGGGGCATAATTCACCATGGGGAAAGGAGGCCTTCCCACAATGACAACTTCAGAGGTCAAGGATGAAATTCAAGCTATGACAATGGCTGACATTGTGCAGGCTAAAGATACCATGATGACCAGCACTAATGGAACCAAGTGTGAGAATCTGAGCAATATTAAAGCTAAAAGCATGTCTCCTGCAGCCAAGTGATGGGCATGCTATGACCTTGTCAAATAGAGTTTTCTTCTACGATAGTTTTATTTTTGATAAATCTTAGTATTTCCTATATGGATTTAGTTTTTGTCTATTGTCGATTGTTTATAGGCTTATTTCTTGTTACCCATGTTTTTAGCAGTTTTAGATTATGTCAAACTTATCTTCAAGGTTTTACTAGAGTTTATATAAAGTCGGTTGTAAAAATATTTCTTCATATTAACACTTTGAACACAGGTTGTTTTCTCTTTTTAGGAGGCTCAATGACACAAAATCTAGGTTGTTTTCTCTTAATGAGAGGCCTCAATGTTTTGTATCTCTATGTAAGAGTTTTTGTGATATAATGTAAATACTAACTTACAAAAAAAAAACCAACTTTTTGGCTTTTGCTAGATAATCCATTAGAGCCCTTGTGTCCTCTTCAAGTATAAATAATGTCTTTAGAATCCCTTGGGACAATTCTTAGGCCACCCACTACTTCATTCAAATGCTTTTTACAATATAAAAAGACATCCCATGCATATGGAACCATCCTAATTTGAGACTAATTTATGGAGTTCTAAATTCAACTTCAAAATATTGACCACTCCACTAATACTAGATTGAAAACTATGTGTCCCATACTAGATGGTATTCTCTCCATAAAATTTCCTTGGGTTGTAGTGATGGGCCAATGAAACCACAATATCACAATTAGACTTAGGAAGCGTCTTAATCCATCGAATAAAATAACAATAGCTTTTTGAAGGGTTTTAATCCATCATTGGCATTCTTGGGATAGAGCTACTTCTTTAATGGTGGTAAGGGGAACTCTATAGTGATCATAACTATTACTAGGGAGCATAAATCAGACATTTAAATTAGAAACTTGAATAACCCAAACATTCGTCCTATTTTTCCATAATCAAGTTAAAACATATAATTTTGGAAGCATTTATTATATAAACTTGAGATGACTATTATTAATAACTTGGGAATGTATTAAGTAACAAAAGGGAATGCAATGCAATTATAGAAGAAAAAGTGGATGAGAGGGGACTGCACAAAAATAGTAACTACGAGACTAATTTCCCATCCCTTTATATCCCACTCATAAGCCTGGTTATTAATGTGAACTCTAAATTTTCAACGCCCCTTACTTCATGCTATCATTTGGTAGGTGTGGCCTCATCACACATGAATATCATGCCACTTCAAATTGATATTGTTGGGCATGCATATAAAAAATCCCCTTAAGGATCCTAGTGGTTTATGTGATGACATCATATATGGGTCGGTAGTAGCTCTCAAACATGGTATCAATGTTGACTTGTGACACCTTGCTTAATGAACAATAGAGAGATTTGTACTTGGCTACAAAAAAATTGTCATATGGATCCCACTACAATATGTGAATACTTGTTGACTCTACCCAGTGTGATAACATGGTGAATAGGAAGAAAGTCCCAAAATGGAAGTCCTAGTTCCAATACAATATGCATGACCTCGTTGATGAGATGCCTCACCTGGATTAGTTGCACATTATACACACAAATGTTGACCACATGGATGAATTTTTTGAACAATCGTCCTCTTGGCACGTCTATAGTACCCTTATAGACTGGAATTGCCTTGCCATGTCGTCAATAGACAAAAGGTTAATGGAGTTTATATCATAGCCCTAATTATTGAGCTTCACACCATATTTAGGCACAATTCCATTGTTCTTCTACAACAACTCCATCTTTATGCATGACAACTCCATATTTAACTATGGCACAAACCACGAACACATCACTAGCATCCTATTCATCTTACAACAACCTTGCAATGGAAAAAATCATCTCAACATTAATGGGGATTGTTTTATCCATCCAAATCACTCTAGAACGAGTCCACACAAGCAATAAGCTTACACACTTCATGATCCGGTGGATTATTCATCTTCAAAAATTACACTGATCCAATATGGCACAATGGTTATTAATCTATGGTTCAAAGAACATAACATCGCATGGTGCGTGGTTTGACCTAACATCGCATGGTGCGCGGTTCGACATAACATCGCATGGTGCGTTGTTCGACATAACATCGCATGGTGCGCGGTTCGACCTAACATCGCATGGTGCGCGGTTCGACCTAACATCGCATGGTTCGAACGGTCAAGTCTTACAGCTAAGACTTGGCATCTGGCGGTTGGTGCACCATCAAGAGGTAATATAAAATGGGTTGTAACATGCTCGCGCAGTTAGTGGCAACGTTCTGTCGGTCTTGCGCTCCGTCACGTGGAACCTCGAATGGTTCGTGGAAAGCCCGCGCAGTCCCATATGCTGCGACATTTGTGGAGTTAGTTATATGCTGCGACAGTGGATATGACATTTGGAACAGCTCTAAAATGTGACGAATATCCATTGTGTGGCGGGATAGCAATACCATATATGGTATTAGATGGAACCGTTGGGAACCGCTGTGACATTTGGCGGAACATAAATTAATGTAACATATAGCTAGTTGAAACGTTTCGACGAAAATTAAAAGACAGCATATGGAATATGAAAAGATTGGTGGCAGATGAGTCGAGCCCGTTACTTATCCTCCCACTGAACGCTTAAATAGGGGATTCTGGCTACAGCGAGAAAAAAGAAGGGGGTTTTTCAGATTGTTTAGAGCACCAAGCATCGCTTTTCTGTCATGAGAAGCTTGCAGAGATAAAAAGAAAAGAAGCACAGAGAGTTTTGCTGTGAAGTGTCCAGATGTTGTTGCTAGGGAAGTCGACATTCTCTGTTATCATTTAGCTTTCTTTGCCCTTTGAAGGCTAATTGTAATTTCCAGAAGAGAGGTCTTGAAGACTTTGTACAACATTCTATTTACAGTTGCTAAAGTTGATTCCAGAACCATTTTTGTACCATTTTAAAAAAGATTAATTGGATCGGTACCCATTGGAGAGGGACCCAGAGACGTAGCCCAGTGAAGGGGGTGAACTTCGTTATCAACTTCTGTTTGTGACTCTCTGATTCTGTGTTTTTTTTTCCCACATCTGGTTATCATTTTTGCTTTTCATTTCTGTTTAAGCATTTAATTTCTGTTAATGCTGTTTCATGAATTAAGCAAACTGGTAAACGCATTCCTTAAAAAAATTTTAATGCACTCAAGTTGAGATCCGACGGACCATATTATGGTATCAGAGCAGGTTAACTGCTTGTGCAAGTTTGTGAATGCTTACCAGGTCCAGGTTAAAGCTTGGTGAAGGAGAATTAATTGAAAGAGATCATGAGATTGGCTCAAGGAGAACATTCTCAAGAACCATGTCTTCTCCATGAGAGGAAGAAGAAGGACATACGGAATGGGAAAAACCTGTTATTTCTGAAACTAAGTTTTTGGAGGCTTTTATCAGCATGAAAGCCATGATGGAAATTCTACTCGATGAGCGTGCAGAAAGGAAGAAGAAAGAAGAAGGATCTTCATCCAAAGATGCAGAAGTGAGGAAGGAAGAAAAGGGTAAAGGAGTAGGAGGTGATGGTGATCCTCCTGATACTAATCAAACTTTCACTTCTTCTCATGCTAATGCAAATCCTAATATTCCTTATTTCAAATTGGATGTTAAGTTCGAATTGCCAATTTATAACAGAGATTTAGATGCTGAAAAGTTAGACAATTGGATCAAGCAGGTTGAAGTATATTGCAAGGTGCAGGGCATTAATGATGACCCTTCCAGGATTCAATTGGCCACTTTGAGAATGAGTGGTATGGCTCTTACTTGGTGGGAGAGCAAGATTCAGCAAGATCTTCGAAAGAATGGTAAAATTATTTTAGTTTGGAATGAATTCATTAAAGTATTAAGGAATCAATTTTATCCTTTAGGACATATTCAACAATTAACCATGAGTTGGCAAATGTTTAGACAAGCTAAAGGACAAAGCATTCAAGATTATACTCATGAATTCAGAAAGAGGGCTATTGCATTGAATGTTTCATTAGATACCCATGAAACTCTTCTTAAGTACATTGGTGGCATGCATTCTTATTTGAGACATACTTTGTTGATGTTTAACCCCAGTAATTTGGATGATGTATGTGTTCAAGCTACACATTTAGAAGCTAGGGGTAAGCATGCTAATGATACTTTTGTGAAGAAATCATTTAAATTTGACAGCAAATCAAAAGGTAAAGATAAGGGGAAAAAGAAGATGGCTACTGTTAAGAAAGAGGGTGAAAATCCTACATGTTTGCATTGTCAGAAGGGACATGATGTCTCTAAGTGTTGGAAACTTCATTCAGAGTTAAGACCAAAGAAGTACGAAGGAAACAAAGATAAAGGCAAAGCAAAGGCTACTGCAGTAGTTATTCAAGACTTGGGATCTGACTCAGGTGATGAAACAAAGGTTACAGCTGTCGGAATCTAGGGTAAGAATAAAAGTATCTCACTTCCCATTGATGCAAAATCAAGTTCTAGTGCAAGTACAAATCTGCCATCTACTTCTAAGCAAAATGATAAAAATAGAAGTGCACTGTTTCATGTTCGTGTCATTGCAAATCACACAAAGATTGATACATTGTTTGATAGTGGTTCACAAGTAAATATGATATCAAAAGAAGTGGTTAAGAAATTGCATTTAGTTACTATGCCTCATGAAAAACCCTATCCTCTTAGTTGGGTTACTAATGATACACAATTGCAAGTTACAAAGAAATGTGTATTAAAGTTTGCAATTACTGGAAAGTTCATGGATGAGGTAGAATTGGATGTAGTACCACTTGACATTTGTGGAATTGTACTTGGGAGTCCATATTTGTATGATCGGAAAACAGACTTTTATAGAGAGCAGAATAAGTATCATCTTTTTAAAGATGGTGTGGAATATATTGTACGAGCACATAAGACAAAAACAAATCTAGCAATAGTCTCTGCAGGACAGATGAAGAGGCTGGTAAATGCTAGTAAGAATTTTGTGTTAATGATGGTTAAGGTGAAAAATGATGAGATCTCTAAATCTTTTGAAGGATGTGATCCTAAACATAAATCTGAACTAATTGAAATTATTTCTGAGTATGATGATTTATTTCAAGATTCGAAAGGGTTACCACCAAAGAGAGGAATTCAGCATGAGATACATTTGTAGCAAGATGTGCCACTCCCGAACATAGCCATGTACCGGATGTCTGTAATGCAGAATGAGGAAATCAAGAAGCAGGTTCAGGAGCTGATTGAGAAGGGGGTCATCCGGCCAAGCACTTCTCCTTGTAGCTCTCCTATCGTCTTGGTTCCAAAGAAGGATGGGTCTTGGAGGATGTCCATTGACTATAGGGCCCTTAACAAAATCACCATTAAAAACATGTTTCCTCTTCCTCGCATTGATGATTTGCTTGATCAATTAAAGCATGCAATTTACTTTACAAAATTGGATCTGCGTAGTGGGTATCATCAAATCCGTGTTACTGAAAATGATGCCTGGAAAACAGCGTTTAAAACAAAACAGGGTTTGTATGAATGGCTTGTGATGCCTTTCGGGCTCTGTAACGCACTCGCTACTTTCATGCGGGTCATGAATGATGTCTTTCGACCATTCATTGATGATTTTGTAATTATATATCTGGATGATATCCTGGTGTTTAGCAAAACCTGGGAGGAACACATTGTACATGTGAAGAAAGTTTTAGATGTACTGAGGAAGGAGAAGCTTTATGTAAAAATATCTAAATGTGAGTTTGCTAAAACTTCTTTAGTATATCTAGGCCATATTATTGGTGGAGGCCACCTACGAGTGGACCCAGCCAAGGTTGATGTCATTATAAACTGGCCACGGCCTAACACCGTTACTGAAATCAGAAGTTTTCTGGGTGCGGTTCAGTATTGGAGGAAATTCATTTCTGGGTTTTCTTCCATTGCTGCTCCATTACATGCGTTGATAAGCATTAAAGAAATTTTCCAGTGGGGAGGCAAGCATCAGAGAGCCTTCAACACTTTGAAGGAAATGATTAGCACAACACCAGTTCTGACGTTGCCAGATTTGCAGCAGCCATTTGAGATCGAAACAGATGCCAGCGGGTTTGCCATGGGAGCCATTTTGATGCAAGGGAGGAAGCCAGTCTGTTACCATTAAGAGACGTTCTCTACTGCGGTAAGTAACTATCTGACTTATGACAAAGAGTTGTATGCTTTAGTATAGAGTGTGAAGAAGTGGAAACATTATATCATGGGAAAAGAAACAATCATATATACTGATCATCGGCCACTTCAATATCTGCAATCTCAAACTAAAGTACAGCAAAGTAGGCATTTAATATGGATGGGATTCTTGCAACAGTTTCATCTCGTAATTAAATACAAAAAGGGAATTCATAATAAGATAGCAGACATGTTATCGAGGCCGTCTATAAACGCTTCAATCATTCTTCAGAACAGTTCATTAACACATGAAAGTTACATTGAACAATATGCAGAAGATAAAGATTTTAAGAACGTATATGCATCACTGATACATGATAAACATGAAAAGAACTATTATGTGCATAATCAACTCCTGTATCATCTCGGTAAACTCTGTATTCCAGAGAAAGAGAGAGTGCATGTGATCCGAGAAGCACATAGTTCATTGATTGCAGGACATTTTGGTGTAAGTAAAACATTGTCTGTATTGCAGAATCACTGTTATTGGCCCCAGATGCAAGAAACTGTAGCTAAATACATAAGAGGTTGTGTTATGTGTGCAACGAGTAAGCCTAGCAATAGGAAATTGGGTTTGTACACACCTCTTCCAGTTTCTTCTCGTCCCTAGGAAAGCATTTCTATGGACTTTGTAGGAGGACTACCTATGTCTAGAAAAGGGCATGATTACCTATATGTTGTTGTGGACAGATTCAGCAAAATGTGTATCTTAATGCCATGTAACAAACAGATCACTGTTGAACAAACAACTCATCTATTCTTTCAGAATGTTTGGGTACATTTTGGGCTACCCATGTCTATTGTATCTGATCGGGATTCCCGGTTCTTGGGAGAATTCTGGTCAACTTTATGGGAGCTTATGGATACTAAACTTAAGAAAAGTACAGCTTTTCATCCACAGATCGATGGGCAAACAAAGGTAGTAAACATAACAGTGGTTCAACTGCTCAGGGGATATTGTAGTAAACATCCTAAACTTTGGGATGAGCAGTTTCAGTATATACAACATGCTTACAATCATGCAGTTCATTCTTCCACGAAAAGATCTCCTTTTGAAACTTGTTTTGGTTATCTGCCAAAAACACCGATGGATTTATCTTTTGGCAAAGATGTAGTGGATGGACATCATGATGCAGATAAAGCTCTAAGATTCATTCAGAGAATCCAAGCGGTGCAGCAGGCAGTTCAGGAACAGTTGGAGAAGAGCCAGGCAAAGTACAAAGCCAGGCATGACAAGCATCGAGTTGATCATCAATTTCAGGTTGGTGACAGAGTTTGGTTACATATCACCAAAGAAAGAATGAAAGGTAAAGGTAAAAAGCTTAAGCCTATCAGGTATGGTCCTTTTGAGATTCTGGAAAAGATTGGTACTAATGCTTTTCGCTTGAAGTTACCTCCATACATGCAAATCTATTCAGTTGTCAATGTTGAGATCTTAAACTGTATGAGCCTCCTATGATCATGGATGAGGAAACTAACATACAGATTCCTTCAGTTGATGATATGGCACCTGAATACATGAAAGAGTTGCAGGATGATGTTATTCTTGATAGAAATGTAAGGACTTCACAAAGGGGGAATGTTGAGTACCTTCAAGTGGGGTTTAAAGGCATGCATCCGAGCAAAGCAAGATGGATGGAGATTGGAAAAGTGGGGGAGTTGTACCCTCACTTACTTGCAGAGTGACGCAGGATTTTGGTGGTACAAAAGCTCTCCAATGGAGAGGAATGATCCGGTGGATTATTCATCTTCAAAAATTACACTGATCCAATATGGTACAATGGTTATTAATCTATGGTTCAAAGAACACAACATCGCATGGTGCGCGGTTCGACCTAACATCGCATGGTGCGCGGTTCAACATAACATCGCATGGTGCGCAGTTCGACATAACATCGCATGGTGCACGGTTCGACATAACATGCATGGTGCACGGTTCGACCTAACATCGCATGGTGCGCAGTTTGACCTAACATCGCATGGTGCGCGGTTCGACATAACATCTCATGGTTCGAACGGTCAAGTCTTACGGCTAAGACTTGGCATCTGGAAGTTGGTGCACCGTCAAGAGGTAATATAAAATGGGTTGTAACATGCTCGCGTAGTTAGTGGCAACGTTCTGTCGGTCTTGCGCTCCGTCACGTGGAACCTCGAATGGTTCGTGGAAAGCCCGCGCGGTCCCGTATGCTGCGACATTTGTGGAGTTAGTTATATGATGCGACAATGGATATGACATTTGGAACATCTCTAAAATGTGACGGATATCCGTTGTGTGGCGGGATAGCAATACCATATATGGTATTAGATGGAACCGTTGGGAACCGTTGTGACATTTGGCGGAACATAAATGAATGTAACGTACAGCTAGTTGAAACGTTTCGACAAAAATTAAAAGATAGCATATGGAATATGAAAAGACGGGTGGTAGATGAGTTGAGCCCGTTACTTATCCTCCCACTGAACGCTTAAAAAGGGTATTCTGGCTGTAGCGAGAAAAAAGAAGGGGGGTTTTCAGATTGTTTAGAGCACCGAGCATTACTTTTCTGTCATGAGAAGCTTGCAGAGATAAAAAGAAAAGAAGCACCGAGAGTTTTGCTGTGAAGTGTCCAGATGCTGTTGCTAGGGAAGTCAACATTCTCTGTTATCATTTAGCTTTCTTTGCCCTTTGAAGGCTAATTGTAATTTCCAGAAGAGAGGTCTTGAAGACTTTGTACAGCATTCTGTTTACAGTTGCTGAAGTTGATTCCATAACCATTTTTGTACCATTTTAAAAAATATTAATGGGATCGGTACCCATTGGAGAGGGACCCGAAGACATATCCCAGTGAAGGGGGTGAACTCCGTTATCAACTTCTGTTTGTGACTCTCTAATTCTGTGTTTTTTTTCCCACATTTGGTTATCAGTTTTGCTTTTCATTTCTATTTAAGCATTTAATTTCTGTTAATGTTGTTTCATGAATTAAGCAAACTGGTAAACGCATTCTTTAAAAACTTTTTAATGCACTCAAGTTGAGATCTGACGGACCACTTCAAGATCATATCTACGAAATAACTGCGCTCTCCAAGTGTGGAAGTGACAACTTCCTTTTGTTCTCCAGCACCCACTAGAAGGAGATCGTGATCCCATGAATTTATCTACACCCACATAAAGGATGTTGTTGCACCCCGATAGTTCTCCAGCACCCATTGGAAGGAGGTTTGAGCCCCTTGATCCTTTCCCCATCCAGCCTCCCTGATATTAAATGCTATTGTATAGTAAGTAGTGAAATGTTCTTCCTTTAAGATACACAACTACTAAATTCTTCTAATATGCGTCTGCATATATGCGCCAATCAATTTTGAAAAATTATTATGATCTACGTCTTACTCTTCAAGTTACACAACTGTCGCAATTATTGATGTGCGTCTTTATATTTGCATCAGACAGTTGCCTAAAGCAATTATGATTTGTGTTTGTGAGTCTGCATCTGAATATATGCGTCAAACCTTCCTTCCAAAATACATTTGCATATTATGTTAGACGTTTCCTTGAAAATAAGACTGCATCTTTCATCTACATCATGCCTTTTTTCAAAATATGTATGTGTCTTTCCTTTGTGTCAGACCTTTCTTTAAAATACGTCTGTGTCTTTTTGCGCCATACCTTTCTTCAAAATATGTCGACATCTTTCCGTCATAACTTTCTTCAAAATACGATGTGCGAAGAAAACAATGATCTACACAATTATATTATTGTTCGCACATCTAGACTTCTGGTATCCTATCAACCAATCCTAGTCATCTCACACTGCGGATCTGCTCCAAAGAATGTTCATCTGCGATCAACGAGCCACTGATACCCCAAAAAACAAGACTCCAAAGTTTTTCAAACAGTTAGATCTTCATCTTCCACAAGCTTACTTCACAACCATCATGTCTTGCCTATTTATAACCTTTTTGACTCAAGAGATGTGTCCATTTGTGAAGTATGTTTATTTTGGATATCATCATGTTGGATTGCGTCTCTGACAAGTTTAATGTTTTCTTCGGCGTGCCACATTTGTAATTCATATTTGTAATTTAAGACATGCATGTGCCACTAACTTGTGGGACTATTCAACACACAATTTACTTAAGTCACAAGTCTCATACTTATGGTTATTTACAATTATTGTTTTATGTACATAAGTATGTGCACAAAAGCGACCAATGTCATGATGGTCCTTGGATTGATTAGGCTTTGATTTATGGTCCATCTTTTGATCTCTTGACACTTGTGACCTATCTTGTCCATCTTTCAACTTGTCCATATATTCAACTTGGATCTTTGATCTTTGACCTTTGACATCAATGACAACATATATCCAACATTAATATATTTCTCTTTGTAGGACTTGAATCCAATTTTATCTAATGGTCATCCTTTATCTGCTTTGCAACTCTGACTCGTTATAGATTTCAACTCTAAATATGCTAAACATTTTCCAAAACATGGCTCATAAAACCATGCTTTAACATATTTTCTTGATATTGACAAGATTTCAAGTGTGTGCCATCGTGATCGTTGATTTTCTACCCAACCATACCTATCTAACCTAAATCCCTGATAAGTCCTATCTAGATTCAATCATTGGTACATGATAAGAAAATATTTTTGTAGCATCTTTATGGACCATCAATGCAATGTGACTGGCTCAATCACAACCTGTGCAATTTTAAAAGCATGTTATAAAACCACTTAACCATGATTGCATTAAAGGTGATAAGACTCAACCCTTTTGAAAACTAAAATCCCCCTATGCATAGCTTTTTGAGCTTAGGCCTGACCTAGCACAGACATGCGCCATGCTCTTGGTTCGTTAGTTCTGTAGTTTCCCAAGTTCCCATGATACCCATTCCATCCCATTTGTAGATACCAAGTTCCTCCCAACACCCTCACCATAGAGCTTTGATCTTACAAAGTAATTTGAAGTCTTTGTAACCATGAATATGTTCCTAGACCTACAAAGAAACAAAAAATAAACAAAACTAAGGTGACTATAAATTATTGATGTAATATACCCAAGGTATATTATGACTATGTAATAAATAAATTGTATGACCTCTTATGTAATAATAGTTGTTAGGAAATTATCATTAATGTAGTAATAATGGTAAGTATGCATTTTACCAAGTACGTGGTTTATCACTCTATTTGTGTGTATATATATACATGTCCATTGTACTCAAGTAATCATTATGGAATATATGAATAATACAAAATATATTATTGAGAAGACATATGGATTTGTCTTATTATGATGGATGTTGAAGTGAAGTAATCTATTGAGTCAACTTCATTTGATGTCATTTTCCATAAATATGTGGTGATTTAAATTTTCCTACGGTTTTTTTTTAAAGCTTTGTGGCCAAAATCTTTTGATATAAAATGGAAAGGAATGAAGGAAGCTTGACTCAAAGACCATTTTATTAGTGTACAAAGATTCCATGTAAAAGAAGAAACATTACTTTGAGCTAGTGGCCAAAATATGTATTCCAAATATGAAAAAGTTTAAGAATAAAAAGATTCTAGGGGAAGTACAATAAATTTCAAGTAAGTGGTAAGAAGATAAAAAACAAACAAATAAAAATTATTCCAATTTCTTTAATGTACACATGAAAAAGTTCAAATCAAGAAGAAGATTCTCTATTGTCATAAAAATAAAGTCAAACCAAGTTACATGAGAGTAAATAAGTGAAAATAATGGTAGCTTGAATCAAAGTGAAAATTTGTTATTGAAAAGTGGAATAGAAGCAAACTAAAAGAAATTCACTTAATTATGAAAGTACTTTGTACTTTCATATTAAAAAGAAAAAAAAAATTGTTGTCGTACATATATCCATTACATCAATTATTACGGAGCTCCCAACACTAAGGTAAATAAAGCAATGGAAAAGACAGAGGCCATTATTGACACATATCTTCTCTCCCCCACATGGAGGACCTCTCAAATTAGGCAATCGACAATGGTATCGTTACACTATATGATCTCTCCACCTGGGATACGAAAGGAAAATGGACTAGCTGGAAGTTGTTGCAACCACCTAATCATCTGAAACAAGCCACTGATATTTTGCTTCCCCTTCTCCATGGTATGGCCCCCATCAGTAAAACTTCAAAGGATTACATTAGGTGGGGCAGCAATGGTATTTATACAATCAAAGAAGGAAACAAACTGCTCCAAACAAATATGGTCATTGCTTCAGCAAATCTCTGGAAGAAGGTTTGGAATCTAGATTTTATTCCAAAAGTCAACTATTTTATATGGCTGCTAATGCACAATAAACTTCTAATGACAGAAAATCTCACCAAAAGAGGAATAGAAGGCCCCTCCAAATGTGCCCTCTGTAAGGCAGACTTGGAAACCGCCACGCACCTCTTTCTCCAATGCAAAACCCCTCTTCAAATATGGAGGGCCATCTTGCATAAGGTTAGTGCCTTTTTCAAACCCCCAGACTCCCTTGATCAACTTTTAATAGTATGGAACAGATTTTTTCTAGGAAATATTAGGAAAAATCACATTCTAAAGAGGCTGTGGAATGCCATTCCTAAGAACAGATGCTGGCAGATCTGGTTGGCAAGGAATAGATCAATCTTCAAGGGAGAGAAGGTTATTATCAACCCTATAGCTGCAAAGATAGTTGGGATGACTGCTGAAAAATTAGCAACAAGAGGTTTGGGATTTCCAGATGCAGAGGATATCCCAACTCATGTTTCCAAGTGGTGCATCATTTTCTTTCAAAGGAGTTCCCCTCAATCCAAAAGCTACAACAGAAGGCAGTCATGGGAGATAAGAAAAAATTATGATGATCTCTCACGATGGATTAAAGATCTGAACTCCTTTTCTTTATTCTTGATGGGGCCTCAAAAGGCAACCCAGGGAAGGCAGGATCAGGGGGACTTATCCTGAATCCAAGAGGACAAATAATCAACTCCTTGCCTAGGGATTGGGCATGAAGACTAATAATGAGGCTGAGTGGCTAGCTCTCCTTCAAGGGTTGGAGACGATAGATGCAAAAATCATAACAAGGATGATCATCTTGGGGGATTCTCGCTAAGTGATCCTGAAAATGAAAACAGGCTATCCAACGGGATCCATAAAATGCATAAGGTTGCACAGTAGGATCTTACAACTTCATCTTCCTGAGAGCATAGACTTCTATCATATTTTAAGAGAAAACAACGCCAAAGCAGACACAATGGCAAATAAGGGGGCCTCTCTCTCACAAGGTTCAATAATTTTAAATGGAGAAGAGACAAGCTACAAACATATCCCCTAAGAACCATAATGGGTTATCTAACAGTACACCAGGACATGGCATGGTTTATCATTCAGAATATACACATAATGCTCTTCATGTTCAACGATCCCCAGGCAGGTCACACAGATCCTCCTCATTTCGAATTGGTCTCGTAATTTTTATGCTTTTTTTGCCACTTATTAGCTGTCCCAACAGATCTCAGCTGGACGCGTGGGCTCCTTTCTTCATTCCTATGATCTTTGCAACCTCTCCACATTATTATTATGAATATAGGAACCACGTCCCAGTTTCTCTCTCTGCCTGTGCGCTGACTCTGATGTGGGAGAATATCTTCAGTCACCGGCATTATATTATATCTATGTTTAAACAAGAATGGGAGAATTATTCCGAAGAGGAAAATAATGCGCAGGAGACGAAATGGAGTGGAGGGCACGAATGGATTGACAGGGACATGGTTTGTTATGGAAATATAGAGAATTTCAAACAACAGTGTGAAGTACAGATACCATGCAGAAACCTTCATCCAACGAGAACTAGCAATGAGCAAGGGAATATTAAGTCGATCTGGAGGACTAGCAGAGGAAAACATGATAGGAAGATGTTAAAATTTCATTGCTTTTGGATCAAGGAAGTCAGATACAGGATAAACCAACATAAGCAGTTCGGAGGATGGAGAAAGACACATTCACCCAGGTGGAGAGGTGTCCAGGCACACTAAATTAAATTGGTTTAGATCATGTTTTTCTACATAATCTTGAATAAGCAGTTCATCAGAGTCTATTCTACCTCTGTAAAATTAAAGAATAGAAACAACTCCAGCTGCTCAAGATGGCCTTACATTTGGCCTTGTTTTATTTCAGTTCTATCTTTTTTGCTTGCAAGTTCTTTCGGTCAACCTTTGTTTTGAATGGTTGTGCACAACCAATTTAATATATCATTTTAAGTTTTTGTTCAAAAAAAAATATCACCTGGAAGCCTTAAGAAATGGAAGTAAATGAATAAATAGGCCAAGTTCATTTTCACGGTCACACCATTCATCTAATAATACCATTTCGTTGAATGACATTATACACAAAATAAAAATTGAAGTACCAAAATCTGACGACGAGGAATATCGAGAAGGAACATGATGGATTAATAAAATAAAACGTTGTTTTCATATATACCAAATTCACAATGTTGATGATAACGTTAAAGTGGCATTGATGAACCCAGAAAGATCGCATTATGAATTTTTTATGATGGAACTCCAAATCTCGGGGATTGGCAAAAGATTGGGGCACTTCCAAAAATAAAATTTTAAAAGATTTTAGAATATAGAGGAGGATGAAGTCTATGCCAAGCTTGTTTGATTGCAATAGTATGGGAGAATGGAAGAAAATTTTAGTGATCTGCATGTACTAGCCACCCGTGTCAAAAATATATTTAATAAACAACTACTGCAAATTGCCATAACATGGTTGAAACCAAATATAATGAACGAACTGAAAGTAGTAGGTCTCAAATATTTGAGCAATTGCGTGAAAAAGTTAAACTCATTGAAGAAAAAACATGTCATATCAACAATCTCCCTATGTCCCCACTCACCAAAGAACCTTTCCATTAGGTATAAGGAAGGATAAGAGTCAATGCTTCAACACATGTCCTATCAACAACCTCCTTATGTCCCCACTCACCAAAGAACCTTGCCATTAGGTATAAGGAAGGATAGGAGTCGATGCTTCAGATGTGATGCTCCCAATTGGAATCAAGGACATAGATGCACGGACAAAAAGGATACCTATGTGAAAAAAATCATAGTGACACCAACAAAGATGAGGAAGTTGGGGATATATCTTCTTTCGACACAAAAAATAGTCAAATACAACCTTCATATACAAAATTTAAAAAAAAATGATACAAATAGTCTTTAATTTCTCCTAAAGTCTGATGCTTCTTAATTCATCACTACCTAATTGTTTATTTTCAAATCTTTACTACTATTTTCAAATACATAGCTGGTATACAATTGTGAAGAAATATAATCATCATATATGTTGGATTTTCTCCCTCCTCCAAGGATACTGACCTAGGTTTGGTCCCTTCTATTCAACTCAACAAAGCCTAAGATATCGACCCGACAGAGCAGAGCTCAGTCAGCAGCACTTGTGACACATATGTAGTCTCACCTGAGATATCTCTCTTGAATGGGTAACTACCAGAACCATGTTTCCGTAGTTGGGTGGAGGAATTTATGGTACCTTGGCCCCTTACCAAGGTTCTCAATGAAGTTTGTGGGTGGATTATTTATGTGCATTGTGAATAGATAGACTGCGACCCAAATTCCCTTATGCAACTTATTATATCAACAATCTTTATGCAGCATGATCATATTCAACTGATACTATGCGATTGATAGACATCTATTCATTTATAAGCAAATATATAATCATTATTTCAATGCAACAATTAAGCAGATAACTCAAACACATTCATCATTCACACATATACATGGAATATAATGTTGAAACCCATCCAGGAAAAAACCACAAAGGTGATCTTCATCTAGCATGAGGAAATATATGCACCTTTTGTCTATGCACTAAGCTACCGACTCTGTTCTATATCTTCTTCTCTATCTTTACAAACTCTTCCTTCCTCTAATGCTCTTCGATATTCTCTCTACTCTCTTCCTACTTAGCTCTACTAATGATATGCACACAGCGTGGATCGACTCAACCTTTCTTACTCTTCTACGCACTCAGCTGTAGATTCTTCAACTTGTATGCACTCAACAATACTAACAGAAAATAATACAGAGTTATCAACAGTCCAAAAGCTACAACGAGAGTCGGACTAAAGTCTACTAGTGTCTAACCCACATACAACTTCGGTTCCTTCTTTTATAGACTTATTACATACTCATCACATACTTCTTACAAACTTGTTACCTGTTGCTTCCTCAACCAACTTCCTAGATCTAGTCAACATGTTGTCTTTCCTATTATAGTAACACCTAATGGGAGGCACTAATGACCTGACTTACAAAGATAGCTTCATATGTGCGGTTTCCGTCGGTTTTAGTCGAACTTGTACCCACGATCTTTAAGTCTTGTCACTTTCTAACCATTACCCTTTACTGTCATTTCCCAATCGTTATGCTACTTGTACGCCTTTTGATACTATTATTATGTCGCGCTCCTTCCTTTTGTCGTGGCTTCCTCTTATGGCACAGCTTCCTCTTCTGCTACGCCTCTTCCTTCTTCTTCCATCCTTTCACTACATTTGTTGCAACTTCCTTCCTCTTCTTGTTTTTCTGTAGCTACTTCTATCGCTGCTCCTTCTTCTTATTCAACTCTTTTTCATACTTAGGCAAAATTCTAAGTGAATTCCACCTTTCTATCCCTAGTTCCAACAATATCATTTTTAAAATTTTCGAGAAGATTACCTATTTCCGCTAGCGTGGCTCCACCACTAGATGATTTCTGTGCTCTTGTAAAGACGTCTTGGTCTCTTGTGCTCGCTCTAGAAGACCCCCATAATATCTTCGACACAGATCCACGATATTGTTGGAGGATTCAATTGAGATATCTTCCATTCCCAACAAATTGAGCAAGTTCAGGCAATCTTCTCTAATTCCTCGTAATAAGATAGTTTTGAGAACATCCCTTCCAATATTAGCATGACCATGTCTTTGGAAATTGTATAGGAGTCTTTCCATAAAGTCTTCCAGACTCTCATCCTCTTTCTGAACCATTTTGAATGATTCTTCCCTCATGTCCTTAGTCCTACAATAATCCTAATATTTTTCAAGAAATACCCATTTCATCTGGACCGAGGTCATAACGGTCTCACCACCCAAGCTAATAAACCAACATAAGGCGTTCCCATTTAAGGTAGAATGAAATAGTTTCAACTTCTATTCACTGGCGATATAGTCATAACTTCGGCAGAGAATGTCAAATTCAAAGAGAAATTCATGTGGGTCTTTAGTAGACTTTCCATAAAAATTAGGCAAAATGGAGGGTGAAATGTTCTTCATAGGAGCCACCATATTTGACTGTCGAATGGGGAATTCAAGTGTAGCGACAGTTTCTCCATGCTGATCATTGTCGGTTTCCCCTACCCCTTCTTGATCACAATCATCATGGTGCCTCTGATGTTCTCTATTCTCTTCGTTATTCATATTTCCCTCGTCCTTCTTCTCTTCTCTTCTTTTATCTTCCTCCAATCTTTGTCAATAATCCAACCACTCCTTCTTAGTTACTTCCTGCCCGTTGATCCTATAAAATTCCTTTGGGATCCTTATACCCACAACACTTCCTTTATCTTCTGGAGGTCATTTTTTGGAGGTAGGCATAAGAACTTCCACCATCCTCTCTATGGTTGATACTGATGATTTATGTCCAGGAAGAATAGAGCTTCACCTTCCCACGGGTGATCTTTGAAATTGAGTTCCGGTAGCGGATTCATCCCGAGCGATAAGTTCACCAATAAACGTTGCTCTGCAAAATCCTGGATTATTACCATGATCTCTTCCACCTTCAAAGTTAGTGCTTTTGGGGATTTCGTATTCTTTTCTTCCTGTATTCATGCAAGCTTAAATAAACATACCTTGTTTTTACCGCAGGAACTCGTTTGGTTCATTGAAGGAAGTGTAGATCTTCACTACGTCCTATCGTCCTTGCAACCTCAAAAATCAAGGTAACTAAAGAAATAAAATGCAACTAATCAGCTACCATCTATGTCTACCAATTACCTTCCCTGACAACGACGCCAAAATGTTGGTCACTATAATTGCTCATTAATTAATTAATAAACAGAGTGCTCTATATTTATAGTCAACCCAGGGAAGTATGTTTATTTCAAAGGTAATCACGCAAAATATATGCATAAACATAAAGTAACTGATCAATCAGCCAAACTACCCAATCTTCCTAATCATTTAGTCTATGTTATGCTTTACAACTCAATCCAACTTCAACACGAATTCAATTGGGAGGAGAAAAAGAGTTCTCAATCCTTCTACTAAATTGATTCTCAAAATGACTCCTTCAAAAATAAGAAAGTTAAATTGCTTGGAATAAGTTAAATCCATAATTATTACCATAAGAAAGATCTACTCAACAATCACAAGGTTTAATCATAAGGGAAAGTAACTTCTGGTTCTATCATTTCACATGCCATCTACCAAGTCCACAGTTCTTGAAAAATAAGGAAACACAATAGCAGAGCACAACTATAAAAACAAAAATCAATCATGCACCTAAAAAAAAAAAAAAACTATAAACTATTCCATCAATTGTTTTAACACATCAGGGAAATTAAACTCGGGAATCCTACGATTAATCTTCACACTATTTCATCACACCAAAGGAAATTAAACTCAAAAATCCTACACTTAATATCCACACTATTTCAGCATACCAAAGGAAAGTCTAATTCCAATTCCACACAAAATCAAATACAAGAAACAAGTAACTAAATTAATTCAGCAACTCTAAGAGAAATTGGGCCCTTTCCCTCTAATAGAGATGTCGCTAGGAACTAATGAAAATCTGTACACAATAGATTAAGAAAATAATGCCACTTTCATTAAAGATGAAGTCTACTTACATAATTATCCACACCCAATGTTACAAGTTGTTCTTCCTAAATAAGCCTAACCTTGTGAACCATCTTGTCTTCCTCTAAATACTAGATGGGATAATTTAGGTCCTCTTAATATGAACAACCATGAAGATCGAATATCTTTAGGATATAGAATCATCATTTTTACAAACAAAAACAATTTCGTTCACAATTACATTCAGGTGGAAATCTATTTCAAAAGCATTAACATCTTTGATGATCCAAATTGAACCAATACCACAAGATACCTCGACCTATTTTCGCAAAGATCTGAAAAGGAACCTTGAGGGTGTAACGACTGATCGTAGACTGTTATATCCTTATGTATCAGTAATTTTATTACAATGACCAGTTTTTTTTTTTTCTTCCTATTTCGACCTTTGACTAGTTTTGATGTCTAGGTCTACAAATTGGGCCAAATGATCCCAAATTTTATGAGAAGGTATATAACTGATATTAACACTTGAATATGATGTTCAAGGATGATTTATTACCCTCCAAATACTTCTGCAAACTTGTGTAATATTTTGGCCAAGGTAGGAGTTTTCACTAGCAATTTGAGGTTCCAATTCCTCAAGGGTAAATGCTGAAAATTGCTTTCCAAATGCTCCCAAACCCACTCGAATTTCTGAATAGAGGTAGAGGATGTTTAAGGGGCATTATTAAAGTCTCATGGGAATCTTTATTTAGTTTACAAAATCTGTTATAACCCTCTCCCAAACAGCTACAAAATCACTAGTTCGACCCTTGGGGAAAAGGCACCAAATCTTCTCCAAATGCAAATAAACTGAGTAAGATGACTTCAAATGCTTAAGTGTTGGATATGGAAATTGTAATTCTCATCAATGGAATTCCATTCATCATAAATATATCAAAGAAACATTCTTACGTTCGAATTCATCAGCATTACAATGGCATACATCAATATAGTGGGGAAATAGTCATTGTTTGCTCATTAATAATCACTTTCACATACAACTATTTGGTATTTAGACCTGATACTTTATTAAGATGAAGAACATAGTATATTAATATTATTACAATTAGTAATGGACTATTAGAATCTCTCCCAAAGAGTACAATAGCTCACCCAAAGCGCAATCCCTCTGTGAGCATGAATATGCAATAAAGACTGGAAATGGTTGAGAGAATGTGATGCACTTGAAGAAACCATGAGCTTCCCTATAGCTTATACTTACAAATGCAGACTCCATTAAATCTCCATGAAATACCTAAATGGCCTCTCCAAACACCAACTTGGATGGGAATCTTTCACACTCGAAATTGGCTAAGGAAAGAAACTAGTCATCCACTAGCTCTCTCTCTTAAAAAATGCAAAATTTTCAAATGATCAAATTTCTTATAGGTTTCATATCATCTTCATCATTGTTTTCATAGAGCTAGGGAATCTAGTCCAAGTGTCTCACTAGCTCCAAAATGCATCTTCCTCTTCCGTGGGAGTTACTCTTCCACTCCAATTTGACCTTTATTGATTCATGCCAAGTATATTGACCTTCCAACTCATCCCAAGACCCTTGGGATTCTTATGGATTTGAAATGACAAGAGGATGATTCCACGTGGAATAGTAAATCTAGCAAGTTTGGGTCCCACATCCTCCATGTGTCTTCATGATCAATTGCCACTTTGATTTTCCCTTGTATTTATTTATTTATCTCCTTTATTAAATATCTATGCCATTCTAATGTTCAAACACCATTTATTGTCCCCTTATTCCAAATCCCAAAGCTTCCATCCCCAACCTAGGAAACTAGTAATTTTCCTCCTTGGCAATTATTTGACCCATAGCATCAATTTGACAAAATCCAATGAATATGGAAAATGTGATTAGGCCATTGTGACCCAATGCAAAATTTTGGACGTGACAAATCATCCCTTCCCAATATTGCTTGTCCTTAAGCAATTTCAAACATGGATGTTGAAGAACCTACTTTCTGTATGATTCTTTGAAGTTGCCACTGAGTTGCCCAACTTTGAGTCTTTAAGATTCCATGAATATTTTATAGAGGAACCACCATGCTTGTTGCTACACTACTCTGACTAAAATCACTTTATTAAGTGGGGAATCCATCTCCCATACTGCTTGTTTCCCAATTTTTTTTTGAAATCAATGGAACTAAAAAATATACCACGGTCCCATTGCTTGTATTGCACTCCAACAATTAAGAGTGATCTCCAACCCATACCATTAGGAAAGAGAATTCTAGGATCCCATTTTCTTGTATGCATTCTTCCAAACATCATGAGTAATAATATATATCATCAAAGTACATAACAACATAATACAAATTTACATCAAGGAGGTGCCTCATCAAAAAAATCATGAAAGCGCTTATACCTCCAAGTAAGTAGACCACCATTTTCCAAGTGCATACAAGCTTCAAGTTGTCACATCCCCTCGCCCTTCAATAAAGAGAGAACGTGACCATGGTGCTTCTAATCTGGGAAATTTAAATCCCATGAACATACACATGATAAAAATACATTGAACTTAAACATACACAGACACATAAATCATTAATATACAACGGAAGCAAAATACATTCATTCATAGCATTTAACATGTTTATATTAATCAATAAGCACATACAGTTGCAGAGGTAAAATAGACAAGAGACACTTATCTTAGAAGAAACTTGTCCCACAACCAGCTACGTCGCTGCAACGTTCCACCCAACCATAGGCCAGTGTGCTCCTTAATATCTTAGCAGTACTGCCACCCCCGAGCTGGGCATGATTCCCACAAGGAATAAGGGAACACTAGCATACTCACACATAGATAAGGATATAACATGAACTCAGCCAAGCCAACACAGTTGGATTTATCAGGCTACAAAGGAGCTGAAAAGGCTGACTGCTAAGCTAATGAGGTCAACCCTAGAGCTATGGACACCTGCACCAGATCTAGCTTGAATTCTAAAACATCTACACACCCAACACTAGGAAACATCCCCTTCTCTGCTACATAGTCCCGCAGGATATGCCTTCCCTTCTAGTGCTATTCGGGGTGTGCAAAGAAGAAAACCATCCCCCTGGATCTATCTGTGAGGTTTCTTCTCACACCAGGTTTATCAAGCTAGTCAGACCCCATTGCCACTCCCAAATCAGTTCAGATCAAAGCAAAATATGCACACACAACATAATACAAAATTCTTGGTTGAGGAAAAATGGTTTCAACAACAAAACAAATTATCAAGATGGGTAAAAATAGCCCTTTAGCAACAATTCAATTTCCAGAGTTGTTTATGGCCCTAACGTGGCCAAAACAAACTCAACAACACCCAAAATTTGTGGGTCTATTATCCCACTTGTTGGCATTACCAAAAATGATTTCCCAGCTTGGAAAACATTGGAGCTGACTGCAAAAACGTGAATTAATACACACAGGAAACTCTGGATTCTTGAGAGAGCTCACGTGAATGAGAGAATGGTGGTGGAAAACGTGAAAATGTGAAAGCATGGTAGAATGGGCATATGTTTTTGGGTTTTTACTTGCCCAAGGAGTCAAAACACATTTCCCAAAAACTGATAGCTTCTCAAATTCAAATTTGGACTGCCATAACTTTCTCATCCTATGCAATAACCAACTCAACCAATTTATGGCAGTAATAAATGATTGGGTGAGTAAGACAAGCAATGTAGTTGACAACTTGATGGGTTCTCCATTTGACAATTGGCTTTTCCCCATTGGCCCCAAAGGTTTGAATACCCCCCCCTTATCCTTAGGAAATCATGCCCCCATCTCATTATTTGTTGCATTGACATAGCTATTGTGGGTTTTTAATTAAATTGCATATTTACATGATGTCCAAAATTATAATGTGCCGACTAGCACAAAATACCATCGACATCGATTTTAATAGCTGAAACATAAATTGCTAAATTGATGGTGGGGCCTTTTCCTTTAGCTCCACACCACGATTAAATACAATATATACATCATATACATTTAATGAAAACGGGGTCAAAACCGGGGTGTTACATTCTCCTCCCCCTTCAACAGCATTGTCCTCAGTGCTTTACAAAATTGAACAAAAATGCTACATTGGTATTTCCCTTAGTGCTCCGCATAATTGAAAAAAACCGGATGTGACAATTGCATGGCATCCTCCAGCTCCCACACAGCCTCTTCAGGACCATAGTGCTTCCATTGCACCTTTACCTGCCCTATGGCTCAGTTCCAGAGCATTGTGACCTTCCCATTGAGGATGCGCATCGGATCGATTTGGAACTCTCCCTCGGGTTCCACCTTAATCACATCCCAATTTATCACACAATTAGGATCATGTACATATTTATTAAGCAAAGAAACATGAAAAACATTATGATCCCTAGTGCTAGCAGAAATGCAAGTTTATATGCAACTGGTCCTATTCTTTCGAGCACTTCAAACGAATCACAATACCTAGGTGACAACTTGGCACAACTTCCAAGCTTCAAGGAACTCTTCTTTTCCCTCACCCTGAGGTAAACATGATTCACAACACTGAACTCTCTGTTCACCCTATGCTTATCTGCATAGCTTTTTTGTCTGTCCTGGGTTGCTTTCAGATTCTGCCTGATCTTTACAACCTCCTGCTCCATCTCCTTGAGCAATTCTAGACCAAGCACAACCCTGTTCACTGGATTACCCCAAGTCACTGGTGTCCTACACCTCCTGCTATACAAATCTTCATATGCACTCATCCCCCATGATGCTTGCTTTCGATTTTTATATGTAAACTCTACCAAGTGTAAATAGTCTTCCCACTTGGTTTACTCTCTCTGTCTTCCCATCAGTCTAAGGATGGTAGGCAGTGCCAAATTTCAACTTTGTACCCAAATCTGCAAACAAACCCTTCCATAAATTGGAAGTGAACTTGACATCTCTGTTCAAGACTATTTCCTTAGGTAATCCGTGCAATTTGAAAATCTCCTTCATGAAGAACTTTGCAATGTCACCAGTCTTATGCATAGACTTAACTGGTATAAAGTG
The DNA here is from genome assembly GCA_001517045.1 of Pseudotsuga menziesii. NCBI lineage: Eukaryota > Viridiplantae > Streptophyta > Pinopsida > Pinales > Pinaceae > Pseudotsuga > Pseudotsuga menziesii. Next base: position 1,346,836 of record LPNX010494942.1, read on the forward strand.
TGTTGCATTTGTCAACTTGTCCACCACAACCATGATGGAATCATGTTGTCTCTAAGTCATCGACAATCCTGTAATAAAATACATGGAAATAAATTCCCATTTCCATTCTGGAACTGGCAAAGGTGGAGACAAACCTGCTGGGTGTTGATGCTCAACCTTTACTTGCTGACATTTCATGTACCTTGAAATATATTCAGCCATGGCCTTTTTCATTCCTGGCCAAAAGTACTACTTTCTAGCTGTAGCAATCGTCTTCTGATATCCTAAGTGACCAAAATATGGAGCTTGATGGATCTCATCCATAACAGCTCTCCTCAAATCTCCTACGTTTGGAATGTAAACTATGTTCTTATAGGTAAGAAGTCTGTCTTCTTACAATTTATATCCCTCATACTTCTTTTCAAGGCTTTGCTTCTGCAACTTGTCCTTGACCTGTGCATACAATTCATCTTTAGCAACATGATTAACAATTTGCTGCCTCAACTCCGATTGGCAAATACTAATGGATGCCACATGCATTTCCTACACCTTCCTATTGAGTGTGTCAGCTACCTTATTCTCTTTTCCCTTTATGTGCTTGATTTCAAAATCAAACTCACATAAAATCTCCAGCCATCTAGCTTGCCTAACATTTAGAGTAGGCTAATCAAACAAATACTTCATACCACAATGATATGTCCTTAGCTCAAATATTCTGCCCATCAAGTAATGCCTCCACATCCTGAGAGCATGTACTATGGTTGCAAGTTCTAGATCATGAATGGCATAGTTCTTATCATGCTCCTTCAACTTTATTGACTCATAACATATCAAGTGGTTGTCTTGCATAAGGACTCCTTCAAGCCCTTGACCGCATGCATCAATACACACCACAAAATCTTTTTATGGGTCGACAATCTTTAATACTGGTGCACTTGTGAGAAGATTCTTCAACTGCTAGAAGCTTTCTTCACACCTTGGTGTCCATTCAAACTTTATTCCCTTTTTTGCAAAGAAGTGACTGGATGTGCGACCTTAGAGAATCCTTTAATGAATCTCCTATAGTATCCTACAAGTCCCATAAAAGATCTCATATCTGTCACATTTCTTGGAGTGGCCAATTCATAACGGCCTCAATCTTCTCAGGGTCTACAAATATGCCCTCATCTAAGATAATGTGACCCAAATAATGAATCCTATATTTATAGAAGTCACACTTGCTCAACTTTGCATAGAACTTATGTTCCCTGAACAATTGCAATGTATATCTCAGATGTTCTTCATGGTCTTCCTCATTCTTAGAATAAATAATAATGTCATCAAGGAAAACAAGAACAAACTTATCCAAATACCTGCTGAAGACACTATTCATAAGGCACATAAATGTAGTTGGTGCATTTGTGAGACCAAATGGTACCACTACAAACTCATAATGTCCATACCTTGTCCCAAAGGTTGTCTTATGAATGTCTTCATCCTTGATTCTTACCAGATGGTAAGCAAACCTCAAGTCAATCTTGGAAAATACCTTTGCTCCTCTCATTTGATCAAAGAGGTAATCAATCCTAGAAAAATGATATTTGTTCTTCACAGTGACTTTGTTCAGCTGTCTATAATGAATACACAACCTGAGTGTACCATCTTTCTTCTTCACAAACAGAACTAGTGCTCCCCAAGGAGAGACACTCGGTCGTATATACTTCTTCTCCAACAACTCTTGCAGTTGCATCTTTAACTCTAGCATTTCTGGTGTACTCATCTTGTAGGGTGTCTTCGACACTAGTGCTGCTCTTGGCACAAGTTCAATTGTGAAATCAATGTCCCTCTTTGGAGGAAGCCCTGGAATCTCATCAAGAAAAAAATCCCTGAATTTTTGCAATATAGAATAGTCCTCCAACCTAATAGTTTCATTCTCTGTTGCTTCTAAAACATGAGCTACATACAATTTGCAACCTTTCCTACAACACTTCTTCAACTGCATTGTTGAAATCTGCCTAACCAAAATCACCTTTGGAATGCCTCTTACAACTCTTGGGTTCCCTTCTTCATCCATGCATTCAAAAGTCTTATAGTAACAGTCAAGCTTTACCCTATGAGCTTCTAACCAATCCATTCCAATGAGAACATTGTAGGAACCAAGTGGTAGAACATTCAGATCAACATAAGTGACCAATCCATTCATGACCAATGGACATTTCTCTACCACTTCACTAACCTTTCTCTTAGTTCCAGTGGCTAGCTAAACTAACCAAGATTTTCTATGCTTTACTTTCTTAAAAGCACAAATCTCCACTACTCTAGGAGTAATGTAACTGTGAGTAGAACCAGGGTCAATCATAATAGAAATAGATTGCTCAACAATTTTACTTGCAACTTCAACCACAGTTGACTGGTGATCTGCCTGGTGGTCCTCCAATCCTGCATAAATCCTAGGGATGACCCTTGCATTCTCATTCTCAAGTGGACAATTCCTGTGCATGTGGTGTCCTCCACATTTCCAACATTGGAGTGGTTCTCTGTTCTGTTGTGGATCTCTTGGATTTTCTCCCACCACTCTAGCTGACTGCTTCTCAACTTGGGATGGATGCTTCTGCTGAATCCTAAAGTTAGAAGGTTTGAAACCTTTCTTCCTTTGGTCACACTTCTCATTCTTTTTGTCCTTCCATGTCTTATGATAATCAGGTTTGTCTTTGCTTTTCTCATAGCAATACTTATATTTCCTTATTGCTTCTTCCAGAGTTCTAGGTTCATAAAACTCAATTATGTCTTTGTAAGACTGAGGCAATCCACTTAGAAAATGCTGGATCTTCACTTTTTCATCTTTGATGTGCCTGACATACCTCAAAAGTTCTAGGAACTTGTTTACATACTCTTCCATAATATGTTGCCCCAATATCAGCTCATGGAACTCTTTAATCTTATCATCAAAGTACTTGTCAGAGAGGTAATTCTGCTTGAAATACTTCTGGAACTGCTTCCACACAATCTTCCTTTCATTAATATTTTTTCACTTGCCTTAAGTGCTCCCACCATACGGTTGCTCTTCTGGTCAAATTGAAGATGGCTACACTAGCCTTCATATTTCCAGAGTAGTCTTGGACTTGGAAATATTTTCTCATTCCCAGAAGCTAGGCTTCAACTTCTTGACCATTCTTTATATCACCATTGAAGGTAGGAGACCTTGCCTTCTTAAACTCATCACGTGAATGGTTCTGGTAACACCTCTTCCTCTCATTCTTGTGAGAAGAAGAACTTGAACCACTAGTGGATCCTTCAGAGTCAGATGACCCACTAAGAGATCTCTTCCTTCTTCTGGTACTGCTCTTACTACCTTCCGATCTTACTATCTGGTCTCCAGAGTTCATCCGCCTCTGGATGTCTGTCAAACTTTGCAGCATGGTTGCATTTAGTTGATTCTGCTCCTCCTAATCCTTAACCAATCTTTGATTATACGCCCTGTAACTTTGCAACACGACCCTTAGCCTTCTCATGGTGGCTGCAAATTCTGGGGGAGTATCTTGAAATATTCTCCCATTAGACTCTATCTTAGCATTTCCAACTCAGACATCCCCCCCCATAGCATCTTCCTCGTACTCATTGGGGTTTTGTGTATCATCCATGCTGTAGGTTCTCATGGTTGAACCAAAACCCAACTTTACTGATCTGCACTATGTGGAATGCTTCCCTTTTGAAGGTGACTATAATTCTGCAAAAGGTGTTAGTAAACAAAATTGTTAGTTGCATAACATTCACATGAATTCATAATTACTTACCTTCATCTGGAAAAATCTCATATTGACAACATTCTCAAAAGTAGACTTTTCTTTCACCACAACGACTGTCTAAAGGGGACGACGAGGTTAAGGGGGCTTGCGCCCTTGTGTCTTCGCCACTGCAGGGTGGGTCGAGGGCAGTGCCCTCATTTTTTTTTTGTAAATCTTTCGATTTCACGCAAATCTGGTGCATAAACACGCTGCCATCTTTCTGGCCCCTGCAATCCCATTGAAAAACTTGCTGAATTCCCCTATTTCGGTGAAATTTTCATTTTCCTTTCGACGTGTCAACAAACTCACAAATTTTTTTTCAACATATCAGCTCCATTTTCCTTTTCCTTCCGACGTGTCGATGAAATTTTCCAAATTTTCCCAATACGCGTTGGGAAATTTCACCCGATTCCTTCCAACGTCTCCTTCCGCTATGTCGAAAAAAATTTCGACTTTCACCAGCTGCGTCAGAATTTTTTTTGTCTTTCATCTGCTGTTGCGTCGGAAATTTTTTTGACTTTCACCCGCCACTTTTTGGCTCGACCCAACCGACATGCATCAGCTGAAACTCCAACTTCCACCCACCGTTGCGACTCCAATCTCAACTTCCACCCACCGCGTATCAGGGGAAACTTCCAAAGTTTTTCGATGTGCATCGGTGGAACTCAACTGATGTATCAACAAAATTCTCTGATTTCTGTCGATTTCTTTTCTTCTCGTCGGCTTGACTAAGCCGACATGCATCGGCTCACATCTACATTCCCTGCCGACATGCATCGAATCACTTTGGCAAACTCAACTGACGTGCCCATACATTAAAAAAAAATTGAAATTTTTCTTCTTTTCTTCTGTCATTGGTGGAAATCTCAGTTACCACCCGACTTGTATCGGCTTGCATCAGCTAATCCCTGCCGACATGCGTTGGATCCAATTCAGCTAACTGAGCTGACATTGGAAAATACCACACTTAAAGCCTCGGCTGCATTCCCTGTTGGCTCCCTCTTGCCAATGCAGCTGTCGAATTGGCTCATTTTTAGCTTTCTCAACTGCCACAAAAAGGAATGCTCAACACTTATAAAACAAATCCGAGTTTTTCCTACTATAGTTAGCCTCTTCCTGCTAAACAAAGGTTGATCCTTCATGGCCCATTGAGGCCCAAAGCTACAACATTAGCTCTGATACCAGACTGTCACGTCCCCTCCCCCTTCAATAGAGACAGAACGTGACCATGGTGCTGCTAATCCAAGAAATTTAAATCCCATGAACATACACATGAAAAAAATGCATTGAAATTAAACATACACAAACGTATAAATCATTAATATACAACAAAAGAAAAATACATTCATTCATAGCATTTAACATGTTCATATTAATCAATAAGCACATACAGTTGCAGAGATAAAATAGACGAGAGACACTTATCTTAGAAGAAACTTGTCCCGTAACCAGCTACGTTGCTACAACGTTCCACCCAACCATAAGCGAGTGTGCTTCTTAATCTCTCAACAACACTGCCACCCCCGAGCTGGGCATGATTCCCAGAAGGAATAAGGGAACACTAGCAGACTCACACATAGCCAAGGATATAACAAGAACTCATCCAAGCCAACACAGTTGGGTTTATCAGGCTGGAAAGGAGCTAGAAAGGCTGACTGCTAAGCTGGTGAGCTCAACCCTAAAGCTATGGACACCTATGCCATATATAGCCTAACTTCTAAAACATCTACACACCCAACATAAGGAAACATCCCCTTCTCTGCTACACAGTCCCTTAGGATATGCCTTCCCTTCTAGTGTTATTCAGGGTGTGCAAAGAAGAAAACCAACCCCCTATATCTGTCTCTGAGGTTCCTTCTCACACCAGGTTTATCAAGCTAGTCAGACCCCATTTCCACTCCCAAATCAGTTCAGATCAAAGCAAAATATGCACACACAATAGGATACAAAATTCTAGGTTGAGGAAAAATGGTTTTGGCAACAAAAAGAAATTATCAAGATGGGTAAAAACAACCCTTTAGCAGCAATTTGATTTCTAGAGTCATTTATGGCCCTAACGTGGTCAAAACGAACTCAACAACACCCAAAATTCGTGGGTCTCCTCTCCCACTCGCTGGCATTAACAAAAACGATTTCCCATCTTGGAAAACATTGGAGCTGACTACAAAAACGTGAATGGATACACACAAGAAACTCTGGATGCCTGAGAGAGCTCACGTGAATGAGAGAATGGTGGTGGAAAACATGAAAATGTGAAAGCATGGTAGAATGGGCATACATTTTTGAGTTTTTAATTGCCGAATGAGTCAAAATGCGTTTCCCAAAAACTGATAGCTTCTCATTTTCAAATTTGGATTGCCATACCTTTCCCATCCCATGCAATAACCAACTCAACCAATTTCTGGCAGTAATAAATGATTGGGTGAATAAGACAAGGAAGGCAGTTGACAGTTTGATGGGTTCTCCCTTTGACATTTGTATTTTCCCCATTGGCCCCAAAGGTTTGAATACCCCCCCCCTATCCTTGGGAAATCATGCCCCCATATCATTATTTGTTGCATTGACATGGCTGGTTGTGGGGTTTTAATTAAATTGCATAATTACATGATGTCCAAAATTATAATGTGTCGGTTAGCACAAAATACCATCGACATCGATTTTAATCGCCGAAACATAAATCACTAAATCGATAGTGGGGCTTTTGCCTTTAGCTCCACACCACGATTAAATACAATATATACATGATATACATTTAATGCAAACGGGGTCAAAACCGGGGTGTTACACAAGTGACCAATCAATTCTGAATGCAATGACATAGGTGAGGAACCCATTTCCTATAATGTTGCTCCAAAATGATGTGATATGCATCAAGATATTCAGCCATGTATTCTTTCATCCAAGAAGTGAATGAAGAATCTCCACTAAAATCTGAACCAAATAATGAGCAAAAAAAACAAGGAGACTTCAAATGCCTCAAAGAAGTCTCACCCATACATCCATGAATGAGAGAATCATAAAGATATAACAAAGTATGTGGCCGGCAATAAAAATGTTCTCCAATCATAAATCTATTCACCCCAGTGTTGGATGAAGTTCCTCCAACATCAAATGAACCAAGTGTTGAGCAAGAAAAACCACGAATCTTCAAGTGACTCAAATCCATATCATAGGTACATCCATGTAGATGTGCATCATCATAAAGTAACAAAGGATGCTGCTGCAAATGTGAATAATAATGTGCTCGAACCATGTCATCATAAAAATTAAATCTAGGAGTTCCATACTCCTCATGTGGCACCATAAAAAATAACCCTTTCACCCATACTTCATTGAGACTAATGCCGCAAAACATGGAATTGTAGGATGTAGGGGAATGAACTAACTCACCCAAATGATCAAAATGTGCAGAGGTTTCATCATGGGAAGGATCCATATGGGTAGTATCATGAATCTCCTTCAAAGTGTGAAACCTTTGTCATATATTGGTTCCAATGTAGAGGAATCATGCTCTTCTTTAAAAATTGCATAACCTTCATCAAGAGACAATTCAAGTTCCTCTTCCACCACATCATGTGTTTGGATCTCTTCAAGTTCATCTTCAAATACATCAATCACATTCAAATTTCCACATTTCTCATGATCCACCATGTCATGAGAATCCTCCAAACAATCTACCATTTGACAATCTAAAACATAGGAGGAAAAACAAGTATCTTGCAACTTTTCAAGAAGTTGCTCATTTTGAATTATGAGCTTATGATTATCCTCATTATTCTTCAAGAGTGCATCATGTAACAATTCATTGAGTTCAAACAAATGGTTTGTATCAAAAATCAAAGACATGAAATTACCTTTGATGTGGCACATTGCTCCTTGAATCTTCTCCATGTCTTCAAGGAAGGATGTTTCCTCAGATGAAGTAGCTCTCCAACAAGAATTTGACACTAATGCTTGAGTGTCATGGAGTATAACAAGGGACTCTCGGATCTTATTTTCATTCATATTTAAGGACCCTTCAAGAAAATGAGGCTCTTGCAAATGAACCTCCTCATCTTCTTCCTTGTTGCTTGGACCAACTTCATGAAGCTCAAGTGGTGATGGGGAAGTTGATCTTGTTTCTTCTTCAACTGATACAAGGTATTCATTTTCATGTTTAATGGAAGTTTGGCTTGCATCAAAACTTTCAAAAGTGATCTCTATGTAACCAACATAGAGGTGTGAGTGCCCATCCATAAGTACTCCTTCATAGTTCAAGCATCCATCAGTAGATGCTCTTTGTTTCATTTCCAAGGTAGGATGTGTCTTGAAATGATCTTCAATAATTTCAATAGAAACTTCTTCATACTCATGTGATGTCTCTTCATATTTTTCAGAGTCACCTTGGAGTGAATTTAGATCCTCTTCATGTACTACTTCTTCTACTTCACCTATTTTAGAACTAGGTAGTTCATGGGTCTTCTCCTTTTGTTCCTTCAAGCAAGCTGATGCATTTTTCCCCTTGGTTTTCTTAAGACCAATAAATTTTCTCCCAAGTTGGATAGCCAACAATTTGAATCCTTTCATAATCTTCTTGTCCGTGTCTTCAAATATATGTTCCATTATTTTTATATTTTCCTTTCCATCATATGAGGTTCCGTTTTCATCCCTAGTCATAGTTTCCTCAAACAAATTGCCTTCTTCTCCTACTTTATTTTTTCTCTTCAACAAAAGCACTTTTGGTTTCAATATCTAATGGTGGTCCATGAATTATTGTAATCATAAATATCAGACTACATCAGGTTCCAAGATCATGCTCTGATACAACTATAATGTCCATTTTTAGAAATTTTATTACAATGACCAATTTTTCATTTTTTTCCTATTTCGACCTTTGACTAGTTTTGATGTCTAGGTCTCCAAATTGGGCCAAATGCTCCCAAATATTATGAGAAGGTATATGAATGATATTAAGGATTAAATATTATGTTCAGGGATCATCTATGAACCTCCAAATAATTCTTCAAATGTAATGTCTATTTTTAAGAATTTTATTAAATGACCATTTTCCACTTTTTCCCCAATTTCGACCTTAACTAGTTTTGATGTCCAAACCTCCAAATTGACCCAAATGTTCCCAAATGTTATTACAAGGTACATGAATGATAATATAAATTAAATATGATTTTCAGGGATGTTTTATGACCCCCCAATTACTTCTGCAGACTTGTTTAATGTTATGTTCAAAGTAGGAGTCTTTACTAGTAAATTGGGGCTCCAATTCCCCATGGGTAATTGCCGGAAATGGCTTCTCAAATGGTCCCAAAGTCACTCGAATATATGAAAAGAGGTATGGGATGTCCAAGTTACATTTTTAAATTCTCATATGCATCATGGTTCAGTTTATACAGGCTGTCATTACTCTTTCCAAAACAGCTCCCAAATCACAATTTCGACCCTTGGGGAAAATGCACCAAATCTTCTCCCAATGCAATAAAAATGAGTAAAATGGATTCCAATGCTTAAGTAATGAAAATGAGACCTTAAATAAACATTAATTACAGTCCATTCATCATACATTTATCAGATATGCATTCCTCCATTCGAAATAATAAGTATTACCATGGCATATATCAAAATAGAGTGGAAATAGTCATTGTTTGCTCATTAAAAGTCATTTTGACATACAAATATTGGGAATTTACTGGAAAATTTATGATAATGGACAAAATATCATATTTAAATTATTACAATCATAAATGGACAATAAAATTCTCTCCCAATTCGAAATCATCAACATTACAATGGTTCACAACAAGATAGTGGGGAAATGGCACTATTTCTCCATTGTTCAACATTTTTACATGAATTCTTTTGGGTAGTTTGACCTGAGAGACTTCTGAACATGAAATAAAGAGCATATAAATTATAAGATAAAATAATTAACATTATAATATTCCCCAAATATATCAATAGTTCACCCAAAGCGCAATCCCTCCATGAGCAAGAATATGCAAGAAAAACTGGAAATTGTTGAGAGAAAGTGCTACAATAGAAGAATCCACATGCTTCCCTATAGCTTACACCTGCAAATAAGACTCCATTAAATATCCATGAAATACCTGAGTGGCCTCTCTAAACACCAACTTTTATGGGAATCTTTCACCCTCGAAATTGGCTAAGGCAAGAAAACTAGTCATCCACTAGCTCTCACAATTCACAAATGACAATTTCTCAAATGATCAAAAGCTATTCTCTTGGTTTCTTCCTATATTTTATAAAAATAATTAGCCTTATAATGTTCCCAATCCATACACAAACTCAATCCAATTTGAATTTTGGTGTGTTCTCATGATTTTCCATGTGTCCTCTCTTTCCTAGTCTTCCACCTTCCCCAAATTTGAGTTGGAGCCCATTGAGCTTCCCCAACTCCATGAGAGCTCTCTTGGATGATCTATTTTGGCCTGAAATGTCATATATGTCAGATTTCATCCTTTAAATCTGATTTGTGTCATAGGTTTCATATCATATTCATCATTGTTGTCATTGAGCTAGGGAATTTAGTCTAAGTGTCCCACTAGCTCCAAAATGACTCTTCCTCTCCCATGTAAGTTAAATTTCCTTCCAAATTTGAACTATGATGTATATGGAAAAGTGTATTATACTTCTAACTCATTCAATAATATTTAGGCTTCCCATGAATTCGAAATTGCAAGAGGAGGATTCCACGTGGCACATAAATTCTAGCTTGTGTGGGCCCCATAGTATCCATGTGTTTCCATGCTCCATTTTCACTTCATTTTTATATTGTGTTTATTTATTTAGATTCTTTATTAAATATTTCCATTCCAATGTTCAAAAAATCATTCATTGTCCCCCTTATTCCAAACCCCAAAGCTTCCATCCCCAACCTAGGAAACTAGTAATTTTCCTCGGCTGTTATTTGACCCTTAGCATCAATTTGACAAACTCTAATAAATATGGCAAATGTGATTAGGCCATTGTGACCCAATGCAAAATTTAGGACATGAAAAATCCTCCCTTCCCAATATTGCTTGTCCTCAAGCAATTTCAAACATGGGTGTTGAAGAACCTGCTTTCCGTATGATTCTTTGAAGTTTCCACTGAGTTTCCCAACTTTGAGTCTTTGAGATTCCATGAAGATTTGAGAGAGGAACCGCCATGCTTGTTGTTGCACTACTCTGATTAAAATTACTTTATTAAGTGGAAAATCCATATCCCATGCTGTTTTTTTCCCAAAAAAATGAAACCAATGGGACTAAAAAATATCCTAGGGTCCCATTGCTTGTATTGCACTCCAACAATTAAGAGTTCTCTCCAACCCATACCGTTAGGAAAGATAATTCCAGGATCCCATTTTCATGTATGCATTCTTCCAAACATCATGAGTACATAATATGTATCATCAAAGTACATAACAACATAATAAAAATGTACATAAAGGAAGTGCCTCATCAAAAAATCATGAAAGTTTTTATACCTCAAAGTAAGTTGACCACCATTTGCCAAGTGCATACAAGCTTCAAGTGACCAATCAAATATGCTCCAATGACATAGGTGAGGATCCCATGTCCTATAGTTCTTCTCCAAAAGTAAGTGATATGCATCAAAATATTCATCCAAGATGTAACACCCCGGTTTTTACCCTGTTGCATTAATGAATATGATGTAAATATTATATCGAATCATGGCAAGGAGCTCAAGGCCAAGGCCCTGTCATTGATTAATGCTTGGTATATTGGCGATCATGGTTGATGCCTATGGTTTTTGTGCTAAGTCTAGCACATTTGTAAACATCATGTAAATATGCAAATTAATGAAAAATCTGCAGCCAGCTAAGTCAATGCAACGGATAATGAGATTGGGGCATGATTTTTCTAAGGATAAGGGGGTGGGAATGCTAACCTTGAACATGTTTGGGGAAAATCCATGTGTCACGAGGAGAACCCATAAGAACTGTCAACTACCCTCTTTCTTGTCTTCTCTTCCCAACCATTTATTGTTCCAGAAGGTGGTTGGGGTAGTTATTGCTTGGAAAGGGAAGAGTATGGGCAGAGCACCCAGTTTTGGAATGTCATGTTTTTCTTGCATGGACAAGAAAACAACAGAACCATATGCCAATTTTGACCCACACGTTCACGTTTTGGATTTACTCTCGCGATTTTAGAGCTGTGGGACGTTCTGCTTCATGGGGGGGGGGGGATTATTCACCACCGTCTTCGTTTCCTAGAGAAGTGACATTGTGGTAGTAGCGGAGCTCTTTCTGTGTGTATCCTTCGCGTTATGCGAGTGTTTTGTGACATTGTGGTAATAGCGGAGCTCTTTCTGTGTGTATCCTTCGGATTCTGCGAATGTTTTTCCCTTGGAAAGACTGTGATTGCTGTGTTGCAGCATTGTCTTAAACTACATAGTGTAGGATACCTTGTTACTTGTGTTCCAGAGTAAAGCCGATGTTGTGGAGTCTCCCTGTGGTTGTTGTGTTGTGTACCCTAGTTCGAGTCTGAGCTATGTAAAAGACTTAGGAATGGGAGAGACGTAGAATGTGCTTGATAAACCTAGTGTGGAACCACATGATAAGATAAGAGTGGTTGGTAAACCTGCTATGCACATCCTGAAGAGCACTGGAAGGGAAGGTGTAGCCCAAGGGACTGTGGAGCAGAGAAGGGGACACTTCCTTGTGTTGGGTGTGTAGGCAATGGGGAATCCAGGCTAGGAAGGTCTTGTGAAGGTGCTCTTAGCTCTGTAGATGAGCTGACTAGTTTAGCAGTTCTTCCTGCCCATTGCCTTGGAAGCCTGATAAACCCAACGGGAAAGATGGCTTCGCTGGTAGCCTGATAAACCCATCTATAGCCTTGGTTGTGACTTATTGAGTTTGACCTTGTGAGAAACCTTTGGCTAGACAGTATGATAAACCCAACTGCGAATGCTATCTTGGCTATTTAGCCTGATAAACCCAACAGTGAGATGGCTTGACAGTGTACAGTCTGATAAACCCATTTGTTGGCTTGACTGGTCCTTAAAGGTGAATGTTGGCTTGACTGTGTTCAGTCTGTGATACCCAACTATGAGATGGCTTGGCTGAGTGGCCTGTGAAACCCATCTGTTGGAATGTTTTACCCTGTAGCTTGATAAACCCATTTGTTGGCTTGACTGGTCCTTAAAGGTGAATGTTGGCTTGACTGTGTTCAGTCTGTGATACCCAACTATGAGATGGCTTGGCTGAGTGGCCTGTGAAACCCATCTATTGGAATGTTTTACCCTGCAGCCTGATAAACCCAAATGTGTTGGCTTAGTTGAGTGTTATTGCACCTTGGCTATGTATGAGTCTGCTAGTGTTCCCTTATTCCTTGAGGAAATCATGCCTAGCTCAAGGGTGGCGGTGTCACTGAGAGATTGATGAGCGCACTGGCCTATGGTTGGGTGGAACGTTCCGGCGACATAGCTGGTTGCGGGACAAGTTATGTTCAAGATAAGTGTTCTTATCTATGTTATTCTCTGCAATAGCATTTCTTGCATTATAAATTGCTTGATGGAATGTTATTCTCTGTAATTGTATTTCTTGTATTGTAAATTGCTTGATGGAATGTGATGAACATGTTACTGTGTTGAATGGATGCATTATTCCTTTGAATAACTGCAATTATAGGCATCGATGTATGTTTTCCCTCAATGCATTTCGAACTAAGTTGCATGGTAGATTGGCCAAATCGGTAATGGCATGAATGATCAGATTAATTCAAGACTTCAGTTAAAAAGTCAAGTTTCCTGCTAGAAATCGCCATTTAAGCAGTCTGTGGGATGCCAAATCGTAGATTGTGGTTTCTGCAGTTTTCCCTTCTGTGGCTTCCCTTCCACAACTTGCGGGATGCAGGATGCGGAATCGTGGTATCGTGATTTCCACAATTCCCAATCCCGCAAGTCAAAGTTTCCGTGTCGTCGATCTTCACGAGATGGTTGTCGGCCGTTGATCTATTTCCGATGTAGGATGCGGGTTGTGGGAAGTGAGATTGCAATTTTCATAACTTCCAACCCCACAGCTCGGGCTTTTCGTACCATTGATTTTTGCAGGTGGATTCTAAACCGTCTATTTGGTTCTAGTCTACGGGACTATTTGGAATCGTTGATTTCTGTTGCATTTTCTCTTCATCGTTTGATCTCGTCTGAGATCTTTCCTTACAGATCATTGAACTGATCAATGGAAGACAGGAGGGAGCGTGACAGTGTTAGAAATGTCGAGAAGTGGTTCGTGACCATGCCCTATGTTTCGATGAACAGTAAAGGTTCTCGATGAAATTTTTAATTCCGAATGATAATGGGCTATGGGGACGTGACAAAAGAAGTGAATGAAGATTCTCCATTAAAATATGAACCAAATAATGAGCAAGAGAAACAAGGAGACTTAAAATAACTCAGATAAGCCTCACCCATATATCCATGACTAAGAGAATTATAAATATATAACAAACTATGTGTCGGGAAACAAAAATGTTCTCCAATCATAAAATCTATTCACCCCATTGTTGGAGGAAGTTCCTCCAACATCAAATGAACCAAGTGTTCAGCAAGAAAAACCATGAGTCTTCAAGTGACTCAAATGCATATCATAGGTGCATCCATGTAGATGTGCATCATCACAAAGTAACAAAGACTGCTGTTGCAAATGTGAATAAGAGTGTGCTCCAACTATGTGATCATAAAAATTAAATCTATGAGTTCCATACTCGTCATGTGGCACCATAAAAAAGAACCCTTTCACTCATATACTTCATTGAGACTAATGCTGCAAAACATGGAATTGTAGGATGTAGGAGAATGAACTAACTCACCGAAATGATCAGAAAGTGCATAAGTTTCATCATGGGAAGGATCCATATGGGTAGTATCATGCAGCTCCTTCAAAGTGTGAAACCTTTGTCATAGATTGGTTCCAATGTAGAGGAATCATGCTCTTATTTAAAAATTGCATAACCTTCGTCAAGAGACAATTCAAGTTCCTCTTCCACCACATCAAGTGTTTGGATATATTCAAGTTCATCTTCAAACACATCAATAACATTCAAATTTCCACATTTCTCATGATCCACCATGTCATGAGAATCCTCCAAACAATCTACCATTTGACAATATGAAACATAGGAGGAAAAACAAGTGTCTTGCAACTTTTCAAGAAGTTGCTAATTTTGAATTGTGAGCTTATGAATAGCTTCATTATTCTTCAAGTAGGATGCATGTAAAAATTCTCTAATTTTAATGACATGTTTTCTATCAAAAATCAAATACATGAAATTACCTTTGATGTTGCACATTATTCTCCATGTCTTCAAGGAAGGATGGCTCCTCCAAGGAAGTAGATCTCCAACAAGAATTTGATACCAATGATTGAGTGTCATGGAGTATGCTAAGGGCCTCTTGGATCTTCTTTTCATTCATCTTTAAGGACCCTTCAAGAAAATGAGGCTCCTGCAAATGAACCTCCTCATCTTCTTCCTTCTTGCTTGGACCAACTTCATGAAGCTCAAGTGGTGATGGGGAGGTTGATCTTGTTTCTTCTTCAACTGATACAAGGTCTTCATTTTCATGTTTAACGGAAGTTTGGATTGCAACAAAGCATTCAAAATTTATCTCTATGTCATCAACATAGAGGTGTGAGCACCCATCAGTAGGTACTCCTTCATAGTTCAAGCATCCATCATTAGATTCTCTTTGTTTCATTTCCAAGGTAAGATGTGTCTCAAAATTATCTTCAGTATTTTCAATAGAACCTTGTTCATACTCATGTGATGTATCTTCATATTTTTCATATTCACTTGGGAGTGAATTTCTATCCTCTTCATGTACTACTTCTTCTACTTCACCTATTTTAGAACTAGGTGGTTCATGGGTCTCCTCCTTTTGCTCCTTCAAGCAAGCTGATGCATTTCCCCCCTTGGTTTTATTAAAATCAATATAATTTTTCCAAATTTGGATAGCCAACAATTTGAATCATTTCATCATATTATTGTTCATGTCTTCAAATATAGGTTCCATAATTTTTATAAGCTCCTCACCATCATATGAGGTTCCCTTTTCATCCCTAGTCATAGTTTCCTCTTCAACAAAAGCACTTTTGGGTTTCAATATCTAATGGTGGTCCCTGAATTCTTGTCCTAATAAATATCATACCACATCAGGTGTATATATCATGCTATGATACCACTATAATGTCCATTTTTAAGAATTTTATTAAATGACCATTTTTTCCACTTTTTCCCCAATTTCGACCTTAACTAGTTTTGATGTCCAGACCTCCAAACTGAACCAAATGCTCTCAAATTTTCTCAAAATGTAAATGAATTATAATAGAAATTAAATATTATATTCATGTATGTTTCATGACACTCCAATTACTTCTGCAAACTTGTTTAATGTTATGTTCAAAGTAGGAGTCTTTACTAGCAAATTGGGGCTCCAATTCCCCCCGGGTAATTGCTGGAAATGGCTTCTCAAATGGTCCCAAAGTCACTAGAATATATGAAAAGAGGTAGGGGATGTGTAAGTGAAATTTTAAAAGTCTCATATGCATCATGGTTCATTTTATACCGTCTATCATGACTCTTTCCAAAACAGCTCCCAAATCACAATTTCGACCCTTGGGGAAAATGCACCAAATCTTCTCCCAATGCAATATAAATAAGTAAAATTGATTCCAATGATTAAGTAATGAACATGAGACTTGAAATAAACATTAATTAAAGTTCATTCATCATACATTTATCATATATACATTCCTCCATTCGAAATAATAAGCATTACCATGGCATATTTCAAAATAGAGTGGAAATGGTCATTGTTTGCTCATTAAAAGTCATTTTAACATACAAATATTGGGAATTTATACTTGAAACTTTATGATAATGAATAAAAGAGAATATTAAACTGATTTCAATTAGAAATTGACAATTAAAGGCTCTCCCAATTCGAAATCATCATCATTACAATGGTTCACAACAAGATAGTGGGGAAATGACACTATTTCTCCATTGTTCAACATTTTTACATGAATTATTTTGGGTATTTTGACCTGAGAGTATTATTAATGTTAAATACATATAATATACATAATAAAATTAAATAATGGGCATTATAATCTTCCCCAAATAGATCAATAGCTCACCCAAAGCGCAATCCCTCCATGAGCAAGAATATGCAAGAAAATCTGGAAATGGTTGAGAGAAAGTGATGCAATAGAAGAATCTACATGCTGCCCTATATATTACACATGTAAATAAGACTCCATTAAATCTCCATTAAATACCTAAGTGGCCTCTCCAAACACCAACTTGTATGGGAATCTTTCACCCTCAAAATTGACTAAGGCAAGAAAACTAGTCATCCACTAGCTCTCACAATTCACAAATGATCAAAAGCTATTATTTTTGTTTATTCCTGTATTTTAAAAAAATAATTAACCTTATAAGGTTCCAAATCCATCCACGAAATCAATCCAATTTGAATTTTGGTGTGTTCTCATGATTTTCCAGGTGTCCTCCCTTTCCTAGTTTTCCACCTTCCCCAAATTTTAGTTGGAGCCCATTGAGCTTCCCCAACTCCATGAGAGCTCTCTTGGATGATATATTTCGACCTGACATGTCAGATATGTCATATTTCAGCCTTCAAATATGATTTGTGTTATAAGTGTCATAGCATCTTCATCATTGTTGTCATAGAGTTAGGGAATCTAGTCCAACTGTTCCACTAGCTCCAAAATGACTATTCCTCTCCCATGTAAGTTACATTTCCTTCCAAATTGTACCTATGATGTATATGGACAATTTTATTATACTTATAAATCATCCAAGAACCTTTAGGCTTCCTATGGATTCGAAATTGCAAGAGGAGGATTCCATGTGGCACATAAATTCTAGCTTGTGTGGGCCCCATAGTATCCATGTGTCTCCATGCTCCATGGCCTCTTCAATTTTATATTGTATTTATTTATTTATCTTCTTTATTAAATATTTATGCCATTCTAATTTTCAAAAATCATTCATTTCCCCCCTTATTCAAAATCCCAAAGCTTCCACCCCAAACCTAGGAAACTAGTCATTTTCCTCCTTTGCAATTATTTGACCCTTAGCATCAATTTGACAAAATATAATAAATATGGAAAATGTGATTAGGGAATTGTGACCCAATTAAAAATTTTGGACATGACAAAAAATTTGTTTAATATTCTTGCCAAGGTAGGAGTTTTCACTAGCAAATTGGGGTTCAAATTCCCTCAGGGTAAATGCTGAAAATGGCTTTCCAAATGCTCCCAAACCCACTCGAATTTATGAATAGAGGAAGATAATGTTTAAGAGAAATTATTAAGGTCTCATGGGAATCATTATTCAGTTTACAATTCCTGTTATAACTCTCTCCCAAACAACTACAAAATCACTAGTTCGACCCTTTGGGGAAAAGACACCAAATCTTCTCCAAATGCAAATAAATTGAGTAAGATGACTTCAAATGCTTAATTGTTGTATATGAAACTTGTAATAATCATCAATGGAAGTCCATTCACCTTAAATATATTAGATAAACATTGTTACATTAAAATTGATCAACACTACAATGACATACATCAATATAGTGGAGAAATGGTCATTGTTTGCTCATTAATAATTACTTTTACATACAACCATTTGGTATTTCTACCTGAGACTTTCTAAAGATGAAGAATGTCACATCCCCGGGTTTGACCCCGTTTGCATGATGTATATATTGTAATTAATCATGGTGAGGAGCTCAAGGCAAAAGCCCCACCATCGATTTGGCTGTGTATGTTTCGGCAATGGGGATAATTGCCGATGGTATGTTGTGCTATCCGGCACATTTTAATTTGGCATCATGTAAACCTGCACATCAATTAAAATAAACCACAACTAGCTACGGCAGTGCAACGTTGAATGAAAAGGGCATGGTTCCGAAGGATAAGGGGTGGGGGATGTCAAACCTTGGTTATGGGGGGAAAACCCATGTTTTATTGCCTTGTTGTTTTGCCACCTTTGTTGTTTGTCAACCTCTTTAATGCTTCAGCTGGTGGTTGGGGGAGTTATTGCTGAGGTGGTGGTGGTTGTGGCAGGCTGTCAGCCTTACCCATTTGCCCACTCCACCCATGTCTGTCCATTCCTCTCCCTCACGCACTCTTCCCTGGTCAGTTTTACACTCACTCACCACGAATTTGGGTCTGTTGGCTCCTCGCGCACAGGAATTGGGCGGTTTTGGTCTAAGGCAGACATTTCCTTGGTTCCACGAGTTTCTAAGCACCCACGCACTGTAAATTCGTGTCCTTGCTGTTGTTTTGTTCATCCACAGGAAAAATCGGAGTTGTTTTCTCTCACGTAGAGGTCTGTTCATCCTCACGCAGAGAAATCGGGTATGTATTCCCGTGCATTTTGCTGTTGGGTGTAAGTTCTTCCTCACGCACAGGGTGTTTGGATCGTTTTTCCATGTTGTGAGAGCCGTTCCCACTGTCATGTTTTGGGGCTGCTGTTTCCCCTGTGTTTTGTTGACTGTGGTGTTCAATTTCGTTTTGAGCCACTGTGGGTTTCCAATTCGTGGGCTGAGTTTCTGTATTTTGGGACTGTGCATAGTTGCCATTGTTTTTACTTTGAAATTGGGCTTTTACTGTCGTTTCCCTGGTCTGGGATGTTGTGGTTGAGCTGTTTTGGCCACGTTAGGGCCAAAACCAACTCTGGGTTGTCCCTTGGACTTGAGCTGTGCTCCTCCATTGTTTGGGGCTGTCCTCTGTTGTTTATGACTTCTTCACAGAGCTGTGAAGGGATTGTTTGGCTGCTAGTATGCAGTGGTTAAATCTTGGACTGTGCTGGCTTGGCTTGTCTGTTGAAAGCCTGTGAAACCCAGCTGTTAGTTTGCTGTTTGTCCCCTTGGCTATGTATAAGCCTGCAATTGACCCTTATTCTGGAGGAATCATGCCCAGCTCGGGGGTGGCAGCATTGCTGAGAGATTGATGAGCATGCTGGCCTATGGTTGGGTGGAACGTTGCAGCGACGTAGCTGGTTGCGGATGAATTCATCATCAAAAGATAAGTGCTGCTGTTCACTGCATCTATGTAATTTATATTGATGTTCGAATGCTGGAATGTGTTTGTGTTGCTTCCGCTGTATGATTGAAGATAAATGCATCTGTGCATGCTTGATTTCAGCATTTGTTTTCTCTGATTATGCTCATTGGGCTGTTTTCCTGGTCGTGTATGATATGTCCGTCGCGTCCTCTTCGCCGGTTGAGGGATGGGGACGTGACAAAGAACATAGTATATTAAGCTTATTACAATCAGAAATGGACCATTATAAGCTCTCCCAAAGAGTACAATATCTCACCCAAAACACAATCCCTCCATGTGCATGAATATGCAATAAAGACTGTAAATGGTTGAGAGAATGTGTTGCACTTGAAGAAACCATGGGTTGACCTATATATTACACATGCAAAAACAATTTCCATTAAATATCCATGAAATACCTAAATGGCCTCTCTAAACACCAACTTGGATGGGAATCTTTCACCATCGAAATTGGCTAAGGCAAGAAACTAGTCATCCACTAGCTCTCTCTCTTCAAAAATGCAAGTTTATCAAATGATAAAAACTCCCTTAATTATTTGTTCTTGACATTTATAAAGTTTCAAAATCTCTCTATGGGTTTAATTCCTTCCAAGATATGCATTCCAACTCTAGTTGGGAATAGATTCCAAAGAATGCCACTTGTACAACAATTCCTAGTCTCCCACTTCCACCAATCACATGTGGAAGCATCTTAGCCGCCCTAATTCCCTTAAGTGCCCTCTTGGAGATATTTTTAGCCCTAACATGTCATATATTTCAGATGTCAGCCTTCATATCTGATTTGTGTCATAGGTGTCATAACATCTTCATCATTGTTGTCATAGAGCTAGGGAATCTAGTCCAAGTGGCTCACTAGCTCGAAAATGCCTCTTCCTCTTCCATGGGAGTTACTCTTCCACTCCAATTTGACCTTAATTAATTCATTCCAAGTATATGACCTTCCAACTCATCCCAAGACCCTTGGGCTTCTTATGGATTCAAAATGACAAGGGGAGGATGCCATGTGGAATAGAAAATCTAGCTTGTGTGGGTCCCACATCCTCGATGTGTCTTCATGATCAATTGCCACTTTGATTTTCCTTGTATTTATTTATTTAGCTCCTTTATTAAATATTTATGCCATTCTAATGTTCAAACATCATTTATTATCCCCCTTATTTCAAATCCCAAAGCTTCCACCCCCAACCTAGGAAACTAGTAATTTTCCTCCTTGGCAATTATTTGACTCTTAGCATCAATTTGAAAAACTCTCATGAATATGGCAAATGTGATTAGGCCATTGTGACCCAATGCAAAATTTGGGACATTACATTAGCTCACTAGGAAACAAAATCATAATCACGGGTAAAACTCTAGGCATTAGTAAGACAAAGCAATAATAAATTATGCTTGCTTGGAAACATTTTTTTATTTTAAGAAAGATATCAAATGGGTCGCAATTATATGGGAAAACATGGAAAGGGAATCATGAAAGGAGTGAGAAAAAAGGGGCATTTCCAGTGCCCAATAGGTTCCTATAAATTTCAGGCCAATTGCACTAAGCAATGTAATGTACTAGTTCATCACTAGGGTCATGACTCTTTGTCTAAAACCACTTATCCTGAACTTCATGTCCCCAAAGAAAATTGGCTATGTTCAAAGGCGACAGATAATGGATAGTGTCATTATGTCTCATGAAATAGTCCACTCCCTTTGAGCTACGAGAACCCCAAGTATGCTCATAAAGTTGGACCTATCTAAATATTTAGACAAACTTAGTTCATACTTATGAAAGAATTCTTGAAGGCAATTGAATTTGATAATTGTTGTATCAATTGGGTCATGAATCTCACTTCATCTGCTTTCTTTTCCATTTTTTTGAATGGTTCTCCCATTGAAACTGTTGCTCACAACAGAAGCATCCATTAAGGTGATCCCCTTTCTCCCTTCCTCTTTATCATAATGGTTGAAGGCTTTAGTAGGAAAATGAAATCTGTTATCCTAGACAATTCCCTAATTTGTCTACCATTGTATGGCTTGAACCCCCCTCTCTCTCATAGCCAGTTTGTGGTTGATACCTTCCTAATTGGAGTCCCCCCCATCCATGAAGCCACCAGTATCCAATCTATCCTCACAAAGACTTTTGTGAAGCCTCAAGAAACTTGACCAATAAATCCAAATCACATATCATTTACTTCAACATGCTCCTGAACATTCAGCAACACATTGCCAGACTTCTTGGATTTACGAGGAGCACCCTTCTGTCGAAATACCTTGGCATCGCCCTAATTGATAATGCTCTCATAAATAGTTTCAAGGAAGATCTCATTTCCTCTTTGGAGAGACATCTCTCCTCTTAGACTTTACAGACCCTCTTTGGAGAGGTGTCAATTTTGCAAGCCATCCGTATCTACCTCTTCTTAACTCTAGCTGCCCCAAAGGTGGTTCTAAAAAAATTCACAACATCCAAAGGAACTTTCTTTGGTCGAGGCCTGGGGAAGGAAGGAAGTGCACCCTAATGAATTTGTTGGACCTATGCAAACTATAAAACTCAGGCATATTGGGAATCCAGGACCCTGAAATTATGAACCAGGTTCTAAGTGCCAAAATATGGTGGAGATGGATAAAAAACAACAACTGATAGTTGGGGAAAGCTATGGCGTGCCAAATACACACCCAATTTAGAGGAAGATGAGTCGATAAGATGGAATGCGTGGATGCAGAGGTCACTGATTTGGAACGCATCTCAAAAACATAGGGATCTCATTAGTAATCACTACTTCTGGGATATTTGAGATGGAGACTCAACATGCCTCTAGGCATACTCATGGAAACATCTCCCTTCAGTACAATTGAAGGAAGCACTCTAGGATATTTTTGAAGGCATTGTAAACTCCCGGAGAAAATCAACATCCAATCGTGGATTGAAGAAATAAGTAGTCACAAGAAAATAATTAAACCACGCCCGGATATACTGCGTTGGGGTTACTCCACGTTAGGAAACATTTATTTCAAGGAAGAATATCATATGAAATCCAGATCACACCTTCTCGACATGGATCTAATATAGGATAGAATTTGGAATAATGGATATTGGCCCAAAGTAAGCTCATTCCCTTGACTGGTGGGGAGAGGACACGTCCTTAAATGGGACAACCTCCAATGTTGCAGATTCATAGACCCCTTTTGGTGTCATTTATGCTCTCAAAATAATGAAACTATTAATCACTTGTTGGTTTGTTGTTCCTTTACCTCGCAAGTATGGGATCATATGGCTTCCCTGATGAGACAAATTGATTGACGAATACATGATGTCATAGGCACGCAAAAGACATGGCATAAAATATCTTTCAAAAATCCAATCCTTAATAAGATCTGATAACTCCTACTAGGATTTTTCATGTTGGAAATATGGATAGAGAGAAATAGAAGAATCTTTAAAGATTCAAGACTCTTACACTAGGAGGTATGGAATAACACTAAGAGACACATTACGGAAATTGTTGTCATCTTACATTGGGATAAGGATGATTTTGAAGGTGAAGCAGAGGAGAAAATGATATTAAAGAAATGGACGGCTAGCCTTCAACTCTCGGGCATGCCCAAGCCTGTCCCACTCACTCCCATCAGTATTTTGATCTGGATTTCCCTAGCAGATGGATTCATTGAACTCAATTTTGATGGATCCTCCAAGGGGAACCTAGGGAAGGCTAGTTATGGAGTAGTCATTAGAAACTCCAAAGGAGAGATCTTTTGTACGTATGTATAAGGACTCGGGATTGATACCAAAAATGCAACAAAGCTTAGGGATCTTCTCATAGGCTTGAAAATCGCCTTTAAATAATGTTTCTCTTGGCAATTGTGAAGGGTGACTCGAGGTTTCTGATTGATATTCTTCGTCGTCTTCAAAACGACACTTCTCTTTCCAAGCTCTCTGCCAGCTAGAGACTCCAGCCTCTGCTTATTTTTGTGGATGAAATTTTACACACTCACTCGAACACCATTATCCTATCTCATGTAAGACGTTCTGCTAACAATGTGGTAGAATTTCTGGCCAGTGTGGTATTGACTCCCTAGAATATGGTTGCGCTCATTGGTGGCATTTGGAACCACAAACTTCAATATTCTTCTCTTATCAATCCTTAGTTGGGAAAGATTGGAACATCCCAAGTGGGGTGTTTAATAGAAAAAATCAACGTATTAATGGAGATGAGATAAGGGTCACACAGTAGGGTGAGACGACTGACATGGAGGTAGTAGCAACGGTGTCAATGACAATGCACATTAGCTCCTTCTCTCCCATTGTAGAATGACAAGAGGAGTTAGTTCAAGCCAATTAATTATATGATTATTATGGTCCTCGGTTCTTGCATTGGGTTTCTTATGACTTGTATGAACAATCCTGAGTTCATTATTACATGTTTGACCATGAGGTTTAAATCTCTTCATCTCAAAGGGATCCTTGAGCTCTTGCCATATCTTCCATAAACATAAGTTGTGAAGGTCGTTGAGTGTGGTGATTATTACAGAGGAGTGAACAGTAGTGACATGTGAAGGTCATCGTTCCCCTAGAAGGCATGGTCATGGTTGCAACACCCACTCTCGGGGAGCCTAGAAATGCACATATTGCTCGTCACCTCGCCACGATGATAGAATCCCTACTAGACATATGTAACGACATCAATGAAGCTGAGGAAGATAGGGAGGCTCGAATCATAAAGCTTCATGACATGGCACAAATGCTCATTGAATGGTGTGCTGACATTGTTGAGATTTTCCACCTTCTGTTATAGCTGCTTGCCACCATTGGCTAGGATGGGAAAATTCATTTCGGCTCTAGGTATAAAGTTGGGCACATAATTCACCAGGAGGAAGGAGAGCTTTCTCGCAATGACAACTTCAGAGGTCAAGGAGGAAAGTCAAGCCACGACAATGGATTATATTGTGCAAGATGAAGATACCATGTTGACCAGCACCATTGGAACCAAGTGTGACAATCCAAGCGATGTTAAATCTGAAAGTAGGTATCCTGCAGCCAAGCAATGGGAATGCTGTAACCTTGTCAAATATAGTTTTCTTTTGCGATGGTTTTCTTTTTGGAAAAGTTCAGTAGTTCCTAGATGGATTTAGTTTTTGTCTATTGTCGATTGTTTATAGGCTTCTTTCTTGTTACTAAGGTTTTTAGTAGTTTTATATTATGTCAAACTTATCTTCAAGGTTTTATTAGAGTTTATAGAAAGTCTGTTGTAAAAATTTGTCTTCCTATTAACACTTTGAACACAAGTTGTTTTCTCTTTTTAAGAGGCCCGATGACACATAATCTGGGTTGTTTTCTCTTGATGAGAGGCCTGAATTATTTGTATCTCTATGTAAGAGTTTTTGTGATATAATGTAAATACTAACTTACAAAAAAACAACTTTTGGCTTTTGATAGCTAAGCCATTAGAGCTCCTGTGTCCTCTTCAAATATAAATAATGTCTTTATAATCCCTTGGGACAATTCTAAGGCCACCCACTACTTCATTCAAATGATTTTTACAATACAAAAAGACATTACATGCATATGGAACCATCCTGAGTCATGACTAATTTATGGAGTTTTAAATTCAACTTCAAAATATTGACATTACATGCATATGGAACCATCCTGAGTCATGACAAAAAGACATTACATGCATATGGAACCATCCTGAGTCATGACTAATTTATGGAGTTTTAAATTCAACTTCAAAATATTGACCACTCCATCTCATACTAGATTGAAAACTATGTGTCCCATACTAGATGGTATTCTCTCCAAAAAATTTCCTTAGGTTGCAGCGATGGGCCAATGAATCCACAATATCACAATTAGATTTAGGAAGCGTTTTAATCCATCCAATAAAATAATAATAGCTTTTTGAAGGGTTTTAATCCATCATTGCCATTCTTGGGATATAGCTACTCCTTTATGGTGGTAAGGGTAACTCTATAGAGATCATAACTATTACCAAGGAGCATAAATCAGACATTTAAATTAGAAACTTGAATAACCCAAACATTCGTCCTATTTGTCCTTAATCAAGTTAAAACATATCATTTTGAAAACATTTATTATATAAACTTGAAATGACTATTATTAATAACTTGGGAATGTTTGAAGTAGCAAAAGGAAATGTAATGCAATTATAGAAGAAAAAGTCGATGAGAAAGGAATGAAAAAAAGACTAACTTCAAGACTCAGTGCCCATCCCTTTATATACCACTCCATAAATCTTGTTATTAATGTGAACTCTAAAGTTTCAACGTCCCCTTGCAAGTTCATGCTACCATTTGGTAGTTGTGGTCTCATCACTCATTAATACCATGCCACTTCAAATTGATATTATTGGAAATGCACATCAAAAATACCCTAATTCGCTTAAGGATCCCAGTGGTTTGTGTGATGACATCATATATGGGTTGGTAGTAGCTCTCAAACATGGTATCAATGTTGACTTGTGAGACCTTGCTTAATGAACAATAGAAAGATTTGTATTTGGATACAAAAAAATTGTCCAATGGATTCCACTACAATATTTGAATTCTTGTCGACTCTACCCAATGTGAGAACATAGTGAATAAGAAGAAACTCCCAAAATGGAAGTCCTAGTTCTAGTACAATATGGATGACCTCGTTGATAGATGCCTCACCTGGATTAGTTGTACATAATCCACACAAATGTTGACCACATGGATGAATTGTTTGAACACTCGTCCTCTTGGCACGTTTATAGTGCCCTTGTAGTTAGGAATTGCCTTGCCATGTTGACAATAGCCAAAAGGTTAATTGAGGCTATATCATAACCCTAATTCTTGAGATTCACACCATATTTAGGCACAAGTACATTTGTTCTTCTACAACAACTCCATCTTTATGCAAGACAACTCCATATTTAATTATGGTTCAAACCACGAACACATCACTAGCATCCTATTCATCCTTCAACAACCTTGCAATGGAAAAAAACATATTGAAATTGATGGGGATTTTTTTGTCCATCCAGATCCCTCTAGAATGAGTCCACACAAGCAATAACCTTACACACTTCAAGATCATATCTATGAAAGAACCGCGTTCTCCAAGTGTGGAAGTGACAACTTCCTTTTGTTTTACAACAACCACTGGAAGGATATTGTGATCCCCTAAATTTATCTACACCCACAGAAAGGATGTTGTTGCACCCTGATAGTTCTTCAGCACCCACCAGAAGGAGGTTTGAACTCCCTGATCCTTGCCCCATCCCGCCTCCCTGATATTAAATGTGAGTGTATAGAAAGTAGTGAAATGTTCTTCCTTCAAGTTCCACAACTACTAAATTCTTATGATATGCGTCTACGTATATGAGCTAACCAATTGCCAAAAACGATTATGATCTATGTCTTCCTCTTCAAGTTACACAACTATTGTAATGATTGATGTGCGTCTTTTTATTTGCACTAGATAGTTGCCTAAAACAATTATGATCTGTGTTTGTGAGTCTGCATATGAATATCCACATCAGACCTTCCTTCCAAAATACATTTGTGTCTTATGTTATACCTTTCCATCAAAATACGTCTGCATCTTTCATCTATGTCATACCTTTCTTCAAAAAATGTCTACGTCTTTCCTCTACGTCGGAACTTTCTTTAAAATACGTCTGTGTCTCTTTGTGTCATACCTTTCTTCAAAATATGTCTGCGTCTTTCTGTCAAAATTTTCTTCAAAATACAATGTCCAAAGATACGAGTGATTTGCACAATTATACTTATTATTTTGCACATCCATACTTCTTGTATCCTATCAACCAATGCTGGTCATCTCACACTACGACTCTCCTCCAAAATAATGTTCATATGTGATCAACAAGCCATTGATACCCCCCAAAAAAATACTGAAGTTTTTCAAACAGTTAGATCTTCATCTTCCACAAGTTTACATCACAAACATCATCTCTTGCCTATTTATAACCTTCTTGACTCAATAGACGTGTCCATTTGTGAAGTCTGTTTATTTCGGATATCATCCTATTGGATTGCGTCTCTGACAAGTTTAATGTTTTCATCGTCATGCCACATTTTTAATTCATCTTTGTAATTTAAGATGTGCATGTGCCACTAACTTGTGGGACTATTTAACACACAATTTGCTTAAGTCACGAGTCTCATACTTGTGGTTATTTACAATTATTGTTTTATGTACATAAGTATGTGCGCAAATGTAACCAATGTCATGATGGTCCTTGGACCGCTTAGGCTTTGATTTTTGGTTCGTCTTTTGATCTCTTGACACTTGTGACGTATCTTGTCCATCTTTCAACTTGTCCATATATTTAGCTTGGGTCTTTGATCTTTGAACTTTTACATCAATGACAACATATATTCAACAATGATATATTTCTATTTGTAGGACTTGAATCCAATTTTATCTAATTGTCATCCTTTATCAGCTTTGCAACTCTTACTCGTTATAGACTTCAACTCTAAATAAGCTAAACATTTTCCAAAACATAGCTCATAAAACCATGCTTTAATATATTTTCTTGATATTGACAATATTTCAAGTGTGCCCCATCTCGATCATTGATTTTATACCCCATCCTACCTATCTAACCTAAATCCTTGATAAATCCTATCTAGATTCAATCATTGGTGCATGATAAGAAAATATTTTTGTAGCATCTTTATGGACCATCAATGCAATGTGACTGGCTCAAGCATAGCCTAAGCAACTTTAAAGCACGTTATAAAACCACTTAACCATGATTGCATTAAAGGCGATAAGACTCAACCCTTTTGGAAAGTAAAATCTTCCTATGTATAACTTTTTGAGCATAGGCCTGACCCAACATAGACATGCACCATGTTCTTGGTTCGTTAGTTTTGTAGTTTCCCTAGTTCCTACGATACCCATCCCATCCCATTTGTAGATCCCAAGTTCCTCCCAACACCCTCACCATAGAGCTTTGATCTTACAAAGTAATTTGAAGTCTTTGTAACCATGGATATGTTCTATTGTATTGTTCCTAGACCTACAAAGAAACAAAAATAAAAAAAAACTAAGGTGACTATAAATTATTGATATAATATACCGAAGGTATATTATGACTATGTAATAAATAAATCGCATGACCTATTATGTAATAATAGTCATTATGAAATTGCCATTAATGTAGTAATAATGGTAAGTACACATTTTCCCAAGGACATGGCTTACTACTCGCTTTGCGTGTACATATATATACATGTCCATTGTACTCAAGTAATCATTATAGAATATATGAATAATAAATAATACATTATTGAGAAGACATATGGATTTGTCTTATTATGATGGATGTTGAAGTGAAGTAATCTATTGAATTCGCTTTATTTGATATCAATTTCCATAAATATGTGGTGATTTAAATTTTCCTATGGAAATAAAATAATTTTTTTTTGGGTTTGTGGGCAAAATATTTTGATAGAATTTTGAAAGGAATGAAAGAAGCTTGACTCAAAGACCATTTTATTGGTGTACAAAGATTCCATGTAAAAGAAGAAGAAACATTACTTTGTGTTAGTGGCCAAAAATATGTATCCCAAATAAGAAAAAGTTTAAGAATAAAAAGATTATAGAGAAGTACAATAAATTTCAAGTAAGTAGTAAGAAGATAAAAAATAAACAAATAAAATTCTTCCAATTTCTTTAGTGTACGCATAGAAAAGTTAAAATCAAGAAGAAGATTCTCTATTGTCATAAAAATAAAGTCAAAGCAAGTTATGTGAGAGTAAATAAGTGAAAATAACGGGTAGCTTGAATCAAAGTGAAAATTTGTTATTGAAAAGTGGAATAGAAGTAAACTAAAAAGCAATTCTCTTAAATATGATGTACTTTCATATTAAAAAGGAAAAATAAATTATTGTCATACATATTGCAAATTGCCATAACAGGGTTGAAAGCAAATACAATGAACGAACTGAAAGGAGTAGGTCTCAAGTATTTGAGCAATTGCGTGAAAAAGCTAAACTCATTGAAGAAAAACACATGTCCTATCAACAACCTCCTCGTGTCCCCACTCACCAAAGAACCTTTCCATTAGGTACAAGAAAGGATAAGAGTCGATGCTTCAACAAATGTCCTATCAACAACCTCCTTATGTCCCCACTCACCAAAGAACCTTGCCATTAGGTACAAGGAAGGATAAGAGTCGACGATTCAGATGTGATGCTCCCAACTAGAGTTGAGGACATAGATGCAAGGACAAAAATGGTACCTATGTGAAAAAAATCATAGTGACACCAAAAAAGACGAGGAAGCTGGGGATATATCTTCTTTCGACAAAAAAGAAGTCAAAGACAACCTTCCTATACAAAATTTAAAAAATGATACAGATAGTCTTTAATTGCTCCTAGAGTTTGATGCTTCTTAATTCATCACTACCTACTTGTTTAATTTCAAATATTTCCTACTATTTTCAAATACATATCTGGTATACAACTTCCAAAAAAAACCCTAAAATTAAAATTGTCTTATAGAACATAAAAAGACAGATCTAGGACTATTGAAATACATTGTTTTTAAGTGACTTTTGTAACTCCTTTTGTGACCAAAACTTTGATTTGTCTCAAGCTTGCTAATAACTACCATCTTTCTTCCATTATTTTGAGGAGATCATGAGTTTTGCGGATACATGTTGTTGATTTAATTATTGACCCTTCATGAACCGAGATGCAGCATGTGTGATAGGGAATATCAACCTCCGGGCTTGAGTTGGGGGGGGGGGGAATTGAGTGAGATATGGAAATGAGTGAGAAACTTTCTCTGGGTTGTAGAGTCTATCCATTTTTAAGGAAGTTAGTAGTGTTGTGGAGGTAGGGGTGTTAGGTTAAAATGAGCATCATTAAATATCAATATGAGCGATAAATAAACATTATAACAAGCAACCACATATAGACACACAATATACCCTGGAAACCCCATGCGGGGAAAACCACCACCAATGAAGATCTTCATTATATGGCTAAAACCGGCCATCCCGGCCAAGTGAGCTAGCCACCGCTCACCTCCAAGCCTATATACAATGGAGCCTCCTCAAGCCTTATAAAGGCTTAATCACATGCAATACCATGGGACAATACCATGGGCTACAACAAACCATGTGCCCAAACCATGTGCAAGACCTAAACCACCTTTGACTCAATCCCGAGTCAAGGTTAACCCTAACAATCCCCCCTTTAAACTTGACTTGGAGTAATCACCAACTCCCCTCAAATATTTACCGAGGAATCTTACATACACCCCCCTATCACCTAGGTCTATCTCCCGACTTTACCGGTGAGTTACCAGGGGTATGCATGCCTTACCAGGTCTTACAGCCATATGCCCATTTACATGCAAACTGCTCCATTACATTTTTTTTTCATGTGCCTTCATGGTGACTACACCATCACCATCCGTTGCTTCATCCTCTCACTTTCCATGCTCGCTTCCTTGCTCGTCTTTTGCCATGCTCCCTTTGTACCTACATCCAAACTCTGTCATTGATGTCCATATAAAGAATGTTAGGATTATTAATCCTCCCTTGTCCAAATTTGGTCATATGTCTAAATCGGGAGTCATGTCTAAATCGGGAGTCCATCCAGTCTATTTATAGTCATTAGCACCATTGGTTAAACTTGACCTAATTGGGGCACATGTTTCAGTTACCAAAGTGTGGGGAACACTAATTGAGGCTCACTGCCACTTATTGCACTTGATTGCATAAGTTTAGGAGTCTCCTAGATCAATCCCTACAATTTAGGAAGCAACTGGGAGTGCCGAAACCAACCAAGGTCAGTTCACTTCAGTTAATGACTAGTCAAGCCAAGTTAGGAGTCAGTTACATTCAGTTCTAGCCCTCTACATTCAGTTAAATAATTGTTTAATTAATTGCACACATGTGGGGTGCTTTTCTCACCTACCACAGTCAGTTAACCATTATTTAATACTAAATGTAACACTTGGTTGTGTTTTAGAACTCCGGTTATGATTTAGACAAGGACAGTTAACTACTGGGTCCTTCGATTGTGATTTAGACAAGTCTTGGTTACCTACAGTCAAGTAGAGTCTAATCAATTCGAACTTCCTCATGTGGATTCGAATTGCTTGTGGCTATTAAAGCCATTTTACATTATTGTAATTATCATCTGGATTACTTTTTTGATTAATGAAAGCATTCACAGCTGTAAGCCTTTTGCACTGTTTCATTCTTCAATGGCTGAGTAAATTGTGAGATCTTCTTTGTGAGTTGTGTGTTTGTCTACAGATCTATATGCTCAAATTTAACATGGTAACAGAGCCTCAACGGACAAGGCACTTCTCCTCCTCGGATCTCCTACAGGATCATTTTTTTTGTTTTGCAGGTACAACTTCGAAATGAATTCATCAGTTCCTCTTCTCACCCGATCCTCAGACTATTCTGAATGGAAGTTGAAGATGATTATATGTCTGAGAAGACAAAAACTCTTTTCGGTATCTGATGGATATGGTAGACATAATTTTGAGAGTGATAATGACTGGCTAAAAGCAAAGGATAAAGCTTTTGAAATAATGGAACTGGCTCTTTCTCCTAGCATGCGCTACCACAGTAGATCTATTAAAGATCCACAGGAACTCTGGGAAAGATTGGACAGAACCTTTAAAAGCACATGGAGCACATCCAGCACCATAAGCATCCTTGATCCAAAAAGCTCGGCCTCCACTCTCTCTGATGAAGTTGTTCAAGATGAAGAAGAAGTAGAAGCT
>LPNX010494942.1:1381166-1458700 GCA_001517045.1 Pseudotsuga menziesii
GAAAAATCCATCTACCGGATTACATGGGTCATCGGCCGTTGTAACCGCCAGTTCTCTAGGAATTCTCTTCACATACATGGCTCATCAATCTTGGTCCCAAAACCGAGATCAAACCATCTCACATTTCTCCCACAATCGAAGACTCAACCTCTCCGATCCACATCAAGCTAGGCTACAAGTACACCTGCGACCCTCGTACCTACCTAGTGGTTCATTCCACACTTGATGCAACATCCCTTCTTTGCGCATAAGAGGGATACCTTGTGCTTTTAGCATCCAGAGAAATCCAAACTTGCCTATGGCTAAGTTTCACATGGACCAAAAAATTACTGCTAGGGTGTCGGGTACCACCGAACATGCACCCCACAATTTGATTCAACATAGAAACACCAACGAGCATAACCAAGCCAAACCATGGCTCTGATACCAGTTGTTAGGTAAAACTAGCAACATTAAATATAATAATGAGCAAGAAAATAAACATTGCAAGCAACATTCAAGATAGACACACAATATACCCTGGAAACCCCATGTGGGGAAAACCAACACCAATGAAGATCTTCATTATATGGCCAAAACCGGCCATCTCGGCCAAGTGAGCTAGCCACCGCTCACCTCCAGGCCTATATACAATGGAGCCTCCTCAAGCCTTATAAAGGCTTAATCACATGCAATACCATGGGACAATACCATGGGCTACAACAAACCATGTGCCCAAACCATGTGCAAGACCTAAACCACCTTTGACTCAATCCCGAGTCAAGGTTAACCCTAACAAGGGGGACTCCCATCTCAAAAAAAACTTATAACATATCAAGGGCACAACAGGTTGATTAAAATTAATAGCAGGGGTGATGATGTTTAGGCCAAAGTTTTCCCCATAGAGATAATGGCCAAAATCATCAATTAAACCCAAACCCAAAACCTGAACAGGCTTGTTCTTATGAATAAAATTCCTACAAACTGAGTCCCCATGCGAACATTTTCCACTGTTGATAATTGTACAAGATTTACCATACCCAAAGGAGAACAGCATAAGCCAGATGATGAAACAAAGCATGCAAGAGAGTAAATCAATGCAGAGATTCGTGAAGTGGTTAAGAGAGAACCATAGAAGGAGCTAGAAGCATCCATGTAGTAAATATGGAGTTAATTTCCGCTATACCTTTTGTTCATGAACCTCACACTATTAGATATTTTGTCTCCACAAATCATGATCCAACTACTCAGAGCCCTTGTCAAAACAACAATAAAGGCATATGTTTGATCTGTGTACCACTTAATTTGAGGGAGAGTGTTTGGATAGGAGGTGAACCACTCTAACTCAACCTGCTCGAAATAACACTAACTTTCATCATCAAAAGCCAGGACTTATCCCAAATACCATATGTTCTCGAGCCAGATTGATTAACCTGTGTGCCTACCATCACCATAAAGGGATTACCACATGCATTAGGAGATGAGCTTATTATCCATTTAAGATCATGATTGTCATGCACGTGGATTGGAGATGAAGGTGCATGGATATGATATCGCACCCTTTGTCCTGTCCCAAATTATGGAGTACTAAATAACTTAGGGGATCGGACATTTGTGTATGTTCCCCTATTGTTTGTGGTGGACGATAACATATCTTAAATAGAATCGATAATCAACAATAATTTCAAATCTTAATACATGTGTACGTATAATATAAATTAAACTCAAGATTGTAATATGATATGTATTATATGTTATATTATATTTAAATATATTGATAAGGATTATAATATCTACAAAACTTTTATAACAATCAAATGTTAACTGACGTGTAAATATTATACATCAAATTTAAGGTTATGTTTTTCTATAACAAAAACATGCATTAGTTTTTATATATCAAAAAAGAAGAGGTCTCACACTAACATGAATACCTACTATTAAGTTTATGATTAAGTTTATGTTTGTGTTTGTTAGGTTTTTGAAAATGATTATGATTGTATGTTTATGTAAAAAAACTTTATACTATTTAAAATGTGGATTTTTAAATCATTAACTATTTTAGTCGATAAAAACATCACAATTTACATAGTAAATTATGTTATGTTATAAAACAAGTTTTCAAATTTTAGCATCTTTTGGACCGTTTTTCATATTAAAAAAAAATTGATTTGAGAATAACTTACATATATTTAACACTCATAAACATAACATATCAACTATCACTACAACAAAAGTGAATACCATAGATATTTGTACAAAAAGTTATTGGGTTTTAATTTTGGTCAAAATTTTAGCATCTTTTGGACCATTTTTCATATTAAATAATTCCAACCTAAACTTTGTAGATAATTCGAAGTGTGGTTTCACATATAGGTTGATATATTGTTTATAAAATGAATTTGAATGTATGGTTGGTTGGTAAGTCATCGTAAATGTGAAAATATAGACTGGAGTAATGGTCATTTAAAATGTGGAAAAATGTTTCAAGTAAATTAATATAGGTTAATATACATACAAAAAGAGACAATTTCGATACGAAGGAAGCTCTGTTAGGGTTTAATCAATCAGGTTTTTAGCATCAATCTTTCATCTAGTGCCTAGCCCTTCCATGGCGGCCATGGGGGAGATGGCCAACTCTCTCCCCTGTCGTACAGTGATGTGGCTGGGTGTCGCTCTGCAAACTACTCCACAAGAACCAAGGAACAATGGCAGATGATTAGAGAGGAATGCATGATTGATAAGAACGACCCAAGCCTGGATAAAGGAAATGGTAAAGCAAACGACAAGTAAGCCTCCACCTTGTATCCAAAGGTGGATTGAGCCTAGGAGCCAAGAAAATGCATCACACAGACAATAGAAATTCCAAAATATGAGATCCTTTTAGAGTGTTTCGAGGGATACACTTAGTACATGAAATACCATGCATTAATAGGGAATTTTTTGGGGGTTTGGCCATCGAAAAGAGATATAATATGGTGGATCAAAATGTGGTGGAAGGGAAAAGGTCACTTTTATCTTCGCATCGAATCCAAGGGATTCTTCACCTCTACTTTTAAGAACCTAGAAGACCAGGACCAAATATTTGAAAACGACCCCTATTTCTTCAACTCTATGGGCCTATTCTTGAGAGATAGGATGGAGAAATCCATCCAAAACAAAAAAAGGACTTCACCTTTGCGCCAGTTTGGATTCACCTATACTCCCTTCCACTGGAGTTATGGCTACTCGAAACACTCGAAGGAATCGAAAATACCTTTGGTAAGTTTTTCAAAATACCTGAAACAACCATAATCAGATGATACACTTCTTATGCTAGAATATGTGTATATCTCAATATTTTTCAGGCTCTACCTAGGGAAATTTGTCTCTTGAGACATGATGAGGATTGGATCCAAACTATAGATTACGAGCATATTTCCTTTAGATTAAAAAAATGTCACATCCATGGACACTTGTTCAGAGACTATCCTTTAAACCAAACACCAAATACAATAAAATAAGATCTATCTTGAGATAAAGAGAACTTCATCCCGACCCATGGCAGAAGGAGGACTACACACAACAAGATGGAGGCTAACCCTAGAATAAATTATGTTTCCAAAAATCGGTTTGAAAATCTTCCAGGCGATCCTGAAGCAGAATCGGAAAAAAAAAAGCAGGGGAAAAACTCTAGGAGCCACAAGGTAATGAAGGAGGTAAAAGCAATGGCAATCAGAATAGACAACTTGAAATAGTCATAGAAGAGATAGCAAAAGAACCTAGAAAGGCACCCCACCTTCAACAAAAAGAGGATATATCAATGGAGGATGGAGCATATCTAAACTCTGAGTGTGATGACAATGATCTTCCAGGCCTTAATCTAGAGAACATTATAGAAATCAACCACAAAAGAGAATATCATGATGTTCCAATGGAGCAACTAGAAAATGTCCATTAGATCTAGAGAAGCCGACCGCACCAAATTGAATTTGGGTATCGCCTAAGGATCAAACAAACCCACCAAGAAGAATACAAAATCTGACAAAAAAAGGAAGAAAGCCTACAAAACAGCTAATCGAGGAATTTGGGAACATCATGGTAAAATTTGGCTAAATGGAGGTGCTCACACATGCCTTCAGTCTTATCAATCCAAAAATATGACCCAATGTAGATACAATATTGGAACATAAGAGGTATAAACGACAAGAGCAAGCAATGGCTCTTGCGGAAAATGATCACGGAGGAAAACCCGACTATTATCCTCCTTCAAGAAACAAAATGTTCAGGAGAAGAAGAAATTCACATTCTTCCATGATGCTAAAGGAATGGAAGCATCATAAAAAACAATGCTAAGGGAAATGCAGGTGGTTTGGACATTACATGGAATTTAGTGGAGATTACAACCTCCTTCTCTACCCCATTGACGATTTCAATCATTTACAAACTCTTAGATTATGGGCATAACAACATCATAACCAATGATTACTTGCCCCAAAATATTCAATAAAATATTATCTTCCTTTAGAGCATTAACCACATAAAGGTGATCGTAGAAGACAAATCATGGATCTTGGGAGGCAATTTTAATATGATCACCTCCCTCGATGACAAATAAGGAGGTATTATAAGACTAAAAAGGGAAGTGAAGCATTCTAAAGTACTATTGAGGACATAAAGCTGATTTACTTGAGAACGATCAATGGAACCTCAACCTAGAGAAATTGACGATCTGGATCTCAGTATGTGGCTTGCCGCCTAGACCATTTCATGGTAAGTGACTCTCTCTTTATGGCAGGGATAGGAATAGAATCCTCTATCATCCCTTTCTCTGGCTGAGATAATTTTCCAATCAGTCTCTCAATGGCTAGGGGGACAACTTTCTTACATCCTTTTCACTTTGAAACTTTTTGTCTCACCAACAAAGAGTTTCAAGAAAATTGTAGCACATGGTGGGAGGATTTCTCCATACAAAGAGGATCCCTTTTGTACAAATTTCAACATAAGGTAAATAACTTCAAACAAAAACTAAAAAAATAGAACATAACCAGATTTGAGAATAACTTTCAAGCTTAGAGGGATCTAGATCTACAGATGAAACACAATTAGCAGGATCTCATTGTTTGGGGATGCATTGTGATCATTGAGAAGGAAAAATATTTGGAGAAGCAAATTATAGAGCGCAACACCTAGGAAGAGATCCTTTAGTGACAAAAAATTCATGTTCAATAGCTAAAAGAGGGAGAATGCAATACTATGTTCTTTCACCAATCAACCATTCAACACGGGCATATCAACCGCATCAATCGACTGAAAAATACACAAGGGTAAGTGGTCACTTCCAAGGGAGACATTGATAGGGAAATTATATATTTCTACAAGGAACTCATGAAAGAGATGAATAATAATAGAGAGGGAGTCATTTGAAGGATCACCCATCACATCCCACAGTTGGTAACAGAGGATTAAAATGAGATCCTTATGCGGCCCATCACTCAATAGGCGGTGGACTAGGCTATAAAGGAGACAACGTTAGGGAAATTGCTAGGCTCGGATGATTTCGCAATTGATTTCTTCCACCATTTATAGTCCCTGGTCCAGAAGAGGTCTGGCAACTTGTGGAGGAATCTTGGAAGTCACGCGAATTTCTTATTTCCCTAAATGCAACCTTTCTTATGCTCATTCCCAAGGAGGACAGTGTCAAAGACCCAAAAAAATTTAGGCTCATATCTCTCTACAATGTTATCTACAAGATCATCACCAAAGTCATAACACTGTGTCTGAATCCCTTGCTACCAGGGCTCATCTCTCCTAAACAAACATGCTACGTGGAGGGTAGGAAAATTATGGACAATGTCATCATGTCCCTTGAAATGATTCACTCTCTCTAAGTTATACGCACTCCAGGTATGCTTATAAAACTTGTTCTCTCAAAATCTTTTGATAAGTTAATTTGGCAGTATATGCAAGAAGTCTTGAAGGCTTTTAGATTTGGAAATATTTGGATTAATTTGGTTTTGAATCTTACCTCCTTGGATTTATTCTCTATAATCTTGAATGACTCTCCCACATAAACGTTTTTTCCTTCAAGAGGTATCCAACAAGTGGATCTGATTTTTAGAAGAACAAGATCGTACAGAAATAACAATTAAATAATTAAACAAGAGGCAAATATTAAACACATTACAAGAGAGACACATATATAACATGGTTAAGCCAAGATGGGATATGTACACACAAAACTTACTAGTCCTTTGTTTATACCATCCAACAAACTGAAGAGATACAACCTGCAGCAACCCCATTGCACTTCCCCTTCTCTCTCACACAATATCTCTCACACAATCACAAAGATTGTTTTACAATTCTACAATACAATACACATTCGTATTACAATGCTTTCCTTTTATAGGGCAATTACCATGGGAAAATACTATGGGTCACCCAATACAATGGGTTTGCAAACTGTTTCCCAACAAACATCCAAATTTTTTTTTTTAGGGGCTTCGCCCCCAAACCCCCACTAGGGGTCCGCTGCCCCCCAGACCCCCTAGCCAGGGGGGATAGGCATCCACGCACCCCCTATATGGGATGAGTGTATAGTAAAAATGATGTACAACCACAACTGAACAATAATATCTTTGACTCTAAAATATTAGGCTCTACAACCAACATTGATGTCTCCCTTCTTGTTTATCTTAATAGATGAAGGCCTCAACAGAAAGATTAAAGTTGAAACCCTTGATTGCTCTAAAATTAGCCTCCCCCTCCAAGGTTTGACTGCCCCTCCTACCCACAACCAATTTTGTAGATGATACCCTTCTTATGGGAGCCCCATTTCAGGCTCTAGATTTTGACTATTTTCATACTATATACCTTTTTAATATCCTTGTGTTATCATTATACCTCTCATTTTGTATATGATTTTGATCTAAACGTTAGCCTAAATCGATGAGCAATGGTATGGAACTTGTCCTTAGCAAATCTCTTGCTTTTAATTAAGTCTTGAAGAGTTTTTAATGCAAAATCTCAGTTATAATTACATGTTATGGATTCCAGTACTAATATTTTTATTTCAGTACTAAAGCAAGAAGGTTTGGAACGTATCTAGATTGGTGGATTCATGGAAGTCTTCAGAAATGGACGGCAAGCGGAATATCCAGCATCATATTAATGAAAAGAAGATAAAAAAAGATGAATGAATTTGCTGGAGGAGGAAGGGATAAATCAAACAATTTATAATTCTAGGAATCTAGTCACCCAACAAGTAACAACTTGTTGAGGCCTCGAAAATCGCAGGCAACAACAGCACGAGATTCTCCCCAGTCAACGTTCCCAACTAGCCCGCGACTGTTTGGTATGGGGAATCCGTCCGGTTTGCGGTCCGGCTACCGTAGGTCAAAGTAACAAGAACAAAGGTTTTACCGATTGCGGCTTGGTCCACCGTGTATTTTGTATTTTTTGACTTAATGTATGATATGCATATGCCTAATTAACCATGCAGGGTGATAAGGATGCAAGGAGCAATCACAACGTGATGTGCAGGTTCTTACCTCTCATCTAGAACTCACAAGCATCTAAAACACATATGCAGTAATGAAGGACACTAGCTATCTATCTATCTATCCCCGGGGAGCCAAATTGTAACTTATTTATGAGTAATGTATATTATGCACGCATTACAAAGAGAAATGACAGGTAGTTGATGTTTCTTCCTACAACACATGAACGATTAAAGATATTTCAACAATCAGACAGCCAATTGTTTTATGAACAACATACATTACTCATGGTGGTAATTCCACAAAATAAACCAGAAATCATTTAAACAAGAACATAGGTTCTAAGAGTTATAACGATCTCACGGTTAATGGACAAAAGCTGGAAAAACAAAATAGTTCATCTTTCCGCCATCCACAGCATAACATTTGAAAGTCCCACCAATCTTTCTCCAACAGGAAAACAATAACTCTTTATTGCAAAAAAAAGTAGTTCTTCTTACAATATCACTTTTCATGTCTAACTGGGAAAAAGCCCTGATTCCTTCTAAGTCTTCTACATTTATACAAAAAGGGCGAGACTGTTGGCCTGCCCAAAGTAACCTTTGAGCTTCCCAACTCTTCACCTCCAATGTTTCACTTTTCTCAAATGCTTTTACAAAATCGTTACAAATTACAAAAGTGACCAATCTTTTACGAGGAGGGTCCCACTTGGGTGTCCAGAAACCTCTTCCACGCCAAATATTCAGAGGTGATCCCTTCAAAGGCACAAGGTTCCAGAAATTGAATGTTAATCTCAAACTTCGTAGCTTGGTTCTTTATAGCCTCAATTCTGGCTGTGCTCAACCGAAGCTGATCCTCCAAAAGCTGCACACTCATGGCTGAATGATCTACTTCACTCCTTAAGATCTGATCATCCAGGGCTTTAATATGATATACTTTCGCTTCCTCCTCCTGATATCTCTTTTGCAACATCTCCACAAATGAGTTGTGGTTCGGGAAAACATCAAGCCTTTGTTCGGCCTCTATTTGGCATCGATTGTAGGTAATAAGGAGCCTCCTGAAAAACTCTGCGCATGCTCCTTTCATTTTTTTAATGGCCTTTTTGAAATCCTCTGCGGTATTTATAGCAAACTCCAGTAAGTCATAATCCCGGTTGAGGGCATGTTTATCCTTCGATGGCAGCTTTGCTGGAGTTTCTTCATTATTCTCCAGCCTTGCCATTCTTGTAGTCAGGACTTCAAGGACGTCCTAAGATCTATCAACAAAGTAAGAGGAGGTTTCCAGGATTTCCTCTAATCAGCCATCTACCTGTAGAACTTTGTATCTCTCCTCTTCTATGGCAGTCTGCAGCTGCAACATATTGGCCTTTTGTGCCAACACATGCTCTTTGAATGGTTGGAGGTTGACCTGCTGCTCCCTTGCTTTCTCTAAAGCAGTTGTTAGAGAAGAGATATGCTCTTGAAGTTTCCTTTCTCGTTCTTGAGCTTGCTTTTCGTTTGCCTCCCAGGTGGTTCTCTGCAGCTCTAAGTCTTCTACCCTTCCCATTAGTTGTTCCTTCTCCACCTTTAGTTCTTGATACTCTTGCTGCATCTTCTCCAGATGCTCTTGTGCAGCTTCACTTGCTTGTCTCTCCATTTGGAGGAGTTGCAGTTCATCTTTTGAAGACCTCATCTCCCTTTTCATGTCCTCATATTTCCTCTTTAGCCTATTGCTTTCCTCTCTCTCCTTTCTCAATGTGTCTTTCAGTTGAGCAGAGGACTTCTTGGATTGCTCCAAGTCTGTCATAATTTTGTCCACATTATCTTCTGAAGCTTGAATTAGTGCAGCCCCGGCTCTAATGGTGAATCTTGGATCCTGGTCTGTTCCAAACACAATGGGTGTATCCATTATCATTTTCTTGGGCAGACCTCCAGTTTCAACCTTCCTTTCCGTTCTCTTCACTATCCTCTTTGTCTCACTGTCATAGAACACAGTGTTAAAATCAGGTATTTCTTCACCCACCTTCTGTACAAAAGGGACCAGCTTCAGTGTAGGGACCACAGATTGCCCAGGTGTGCTAGTAGTAGGCACCTCTGAGTCCCGTACTTCGGGCTTTTCAATGTCTTGGGTCTGGCCGCCAGCTGTGTCAGAGGCTGACTGTTCTGTCTCTGTCTGATTCAGCTTTAGCCTCTCTGCTTC
Source organism: Pseudotsuga menziesii (assembly GCA_001517045.1). Taxonomy (NCBI): domain Eukaryota; kingdom Viridiplantae; phylum Streptophyta; class Pinopsida; order Pinales; family Pinaceae; genus Pseudotsuga; species Pseudotsuga menziesii. Next base: position 1,390,805 of record LPNX010494942.1, read on the forward strand.
TTGCTTCTATAGCTCCTCATCCAGCTTCTTTTTCTTTTCTTCTTCTTCTTTCCTTGCATCTTCCTCAGCTCTTCTAGTTGCCTCTTGCGCAACTTTTCTTTTCTCTTCTTCTTCTCCCTGCAACCAACCTGCAGCTTCTTGTGCCAGCCTTTTGGCTTCCTCATTTCTTCTCTTGGCTTCTTCCTCAGCTTTTGCTTGTTCATCTCCCTTCCCACCTTTGGTGATTATCTTCTTCTTGAACCTTCTCCTCAAGGCTGTCATGTTCAACGCACTTCGGAAGACAGATTCTTCTCTATCCCAATGGTGGGTATACTCAAAATGTATGTTGTTTTCTTTACAATGTTCAGCTACTTTACCGCAGGATTCATTTCTATGGAAAGGCATCTCGCCAAAATGAAACCTTTCCAACTCTTCTACAAATTCATCAGCTTTCTTCACTCTGGTGAACCTGTAACTTCCTAACTTGAAGGGCAAAGGAGGATAGGCAGCCTTCTTATGCTCAAACAAGAAGCTCCCTATGCCATCCAAGAAGACTTGCCTAACAGCCTCCTTGTGCACGATGTAGTCAGTGGCATATTTGGGTAGCAAGGAGGGTGCTCTTGAACCTCCAAACATCCTGAAGTAAAGGCCATCCTCAGTCAGATAGTAATCTGCATATTCTTCAATTACTTGCAGTGCCTCCTGTGACATGCAATCACACTCCTTCAGGAAAATGAGTGTATATAAGGGCATGATGAAGTGTTCACAGACTTCTCGATAATGACTGTGGTACTTGTGTGCCCACAGTGGTTTATAAGCAGAATAGATAGGCATTCTTTCCGTGTCCCAGATGCACCTGAGACCGGGGAAAGGCTGATTGCACAATATACAATCGACAAGTATGGAACTCATATAGAATTCAGACCTCTTTTGGGACACTCCTCCCAAAGCCGAAGCTAAGCAAGCTGAAAGACTATTTGATACAATGCTGGCCCAGTTGAAAATTGTCCCCTGGGTTGCAACATAAAAAATGATTGGCATCCATTCGAATTTGAAGAACCTACCATGAGCTCTTCCAAAAATCATGTTAAGCATCAAAGCTATGAACCTGTATGGGGCCCTTAAGCTTGTTGTATCGTACTCTCCCGTAGCCCTAGTTCTGAAATGTTTTCCAGATAACAACATCCTTTTAAGGGTCTCAACCAAGTCCATTCTAATGTTTTTTAACCAATCATCAGACATAAATACTTGTGCTTCTGGCAGGTGATAAGCCAAGGCTACATATCCTGGGCTATAAGCAGCATAGCCCTGTTTTTCAACATTCTCCAGGATCATTGTGGTCACATCTACCCGGGGCAGAATCCAACCAATTACTTCAGAGCATGGGAACAGCTCTGGTCTGGTGGCAATCTTCATCAGGGAAGATCTCTCGATATTGGCATATATGCCCTCTTCTTCCAAGCCCATATCGGGCACTTCCCGGCACGTGATCAGTCTGTAAATCTCTCCCCATTTGTACTCGGGCTCCACACCAGATATACACTTGGTGTCCTCATATATGTATTTAGTTTTGGTAATAACCTCCACTTCGGGCTCTTCCTCGAGCACAGGGGCCTTCTTCTTTTGCCTCTTTGACATTTTGAATTCGAAAACTTCCTGCCATATATGACATTGTAAACATTAAGCCATTCCCGGCTAAGTTGCAAATATTTATATAACAAAGTACAACGTTTCACTCCTTCCATGTGTACCATGATAGCAATTAGTTAAATGAAGCAAATATGTGCATTTATATAAGCTAAAATGGCCTAACTAACAGAACTCTTGTGAGAAAACGAAAACTACATTAAAATAAAGAAATTTTGGAGTCGCTGTGGGTGCCATAACCATCGCACTGCCGGGAATAACAGAAACACTACGCAAGCTTTTTCAATGTCGTGTCCTCAGGAGGTACGCGGTCTGTGCAATCTATGGTCACGAAAGCTACGCCATGCAATACATTCCTAATCGGCTCAATTTTAACAATCGACAGTGGACCGGGTCGCCCGAATCGTGCGGTATAAAATGGCTAGGGTTTTAAGGAAATGATCAACGTAAGAGGGGGAAACCAGTCGAACAACCCAGGGAAGCCATAAACGATCCTTCCTAAACAACCTATCTCCCAACGGGGCAGACTGGTGCGGACAGTGCAACGGTCGTTTGCACCGATCTCCCTAACCACTAAGCACAAGGTTGAAATGCATCACAGCTGCGGCGTAAAACATCCTATGGGCAACATGACTCACTATTGATGGCTACGCTACATACCCCATTATATATGCATGAATAAACGGGGTCGAGGGGAAAACAGCCCTAGAAAAACCCAACCGTAGGTGAAAAATCAACAAAACGCTTCAAACGGAATGGGGTAGGGCGACAAGATCCTACCTGGCAACGATGTGTAACCGGCATGGAGAGGCCTGTCAAGCTTCAGGGTTGAGACACCTGGAATGCGGGTACCGAAAACGGGGGACCGGGCGAGCGCGGGAAAACGACAGCACACGACTTTGATAGTTCACGACAATCCCAACAGTAATAGAATAAAAACACAAGCCCCCTTTATATATATGTGTATGGATAACTATAAGTGACCGGGAAAAGTTAAAAGATCAGACGGCGGAGAGAAATGGTTCGGACGTCGAAAGCATAACTCCCTCTGCAACGTCGGGTGGCCAAATCATTACTCTATCCATGGGGATAACCGAGAGATAATAAAAAACGTGTGTCAGAGTTTTAAACATTGGAGCGACAACGAAACAGGAGTCGCAACAACGGTGATATAAAGGGTACCACAGTCCATGACGTAAGGTCTGAGTCGGAAGAAAAACGACTAAACATCGGAAGGTTAGTAACTTCTGTAGCCGCAACCGCGGAATAATAAAGCGTGCGACCTTCCACAACGTTGAAGTTTAAAACGACTAGACGACCGGAAAAGATAGATCTTTCCGCAGCCGCAACGGTGGAATCCCACAACTCATGGACCGACGAAAATAACAAAACGGGACCCGAAAAGTCAAAGCAATAATCGGGAGAGTTAGTAGTTTGCCATCCGCAACGACGGAGATAGAAATAACAAATCATCCCGATGTAAACCAAAACATAGTCGATTGAAAGAAAAGTATCGGAGAAAACGTTTAAACCAAAACTTGTTATTTCGCCGTAACGGCGGGAGCTCCAACCAAATAAACTTTCGATTCGAACATGCTAAAAACGCATTTAAAAGCAGCGATCAAGCTTGAACAAACAGTGGATTGTTTCAAGTGTTAGAGGAAGAATCAAACAAGTGATAGATCAATCCAAGCATTAGAAAATCATTCCGGAAAAAATCATTAGATCAGGTCAAAGAAGGAAATCAAAATAATCCAAGCAAAAGGAGGGTCCTGAAATTTTTTGGAATTTTGGGAAAATGTTGCAGCTGCAACAATTGGCGACTACCTGGTGAACCCCAGATTTCTGACTTAACTCCTCCCTAGTAAAAGACTGTCTAGCTCAAAATTGAAATCTTCTAGATGTTTGTATTCCTAAGTTGGCCAACTCATACATTTAACTCACTGAGAAACAGTTCATTGGGGAAAAGGTAACATCAGAAATATTTGCAAGTCTGGATAACTCTTTTGAGGCCAAATAAGTGAGATTTATTTTACCCCTGTCCTTGGGTAGTTTCAAGCCTGGACACCACAGGATTGTAACAGATGGTAAACAACACTATCCCTATGTTCCTCATTCCCATGCCATCTGCACTTTTGTGCCACTTTAACTTTAGTTCTTTTGAGTCCTCCATTTGCCTTTCTTTCTGAATTTTATTCAGGCTCCTCTATGCATAGTGTCCTTTTGTGTGAGAGAAGAATTTGTTTTTTATTTCACGGACGGAGAGGAACTTTTGGCAACTTGAGATTCATGCTTTTGATACTTTGCTTTGATATGTATTGTTTCTTTAAGGAGTTTTGACTCTTTGATAGCTTTTAGCCCTTTTGAAATCATGGCATGGGATCATTTATATATGATATACTGTTTACCTTGCTTCCTTTCCATGGGTCCTTTGCTGTCACTCCCTTGGACATTTAAGATGTGAAATGGATGGAGCCTCAAAATAGTATTCCAGACCAGTTAATTCTGAGTTATTTACAGGGGTTATGTAGAACTTCAATGAAAGCATGGCCAATGAGGAACACTGCTACTAGGAGACACTCTATGTTTCAAAGCACAGTCTTTTGCTCAAGATTTCAGTTAATTAAGAACCTTGATGTTTCCATTGCAACCAAAAGTTTGCCTCTTTATTCGAAACCAACAAAAATAGCAACCAAGCATTAAACTAAATGAAAAACCACATCAAAGCTATAAATCAAAAGAGAACAGCCTCAAATCAATAAACAAAGAAAATAGCATTAAAGCATTAAAGAAAAACAAATCAATTTATTTATGTACAAACAAAAAGAAAAGAAAATGTGGGCCCACCCTTAAAATCTTCAGTCCAACGAGTTAAAGGGATAGGCTGCAGTGTAGGCTGAAAATCTATCCATGGTCTAAGTGTACCATTTTTGAAATTGAAACCATATCTACTAGTCTACCGTCATCCTTTTCAGCCTGAGGAAGTTGAAGAAGGTTAGGCTGAGTGTCAATTGTAGAACTGGCCTTTCTTGAGGTATGATGTCTTAGTTTAAGCTCGATTAGATAATTTCCCAAGACAGAATCAACATATTCATTACCGTCTCCTAGCTTAGTGACAGTGTGCTTCATGTAAGGTTCTCTCGAAATTTTAATCTGATTTGGGGTACCTTTGAGAGGTAACAATAAATGAGACCAATCTGAAGCAAAATAACCTTTTAATCTGGCAGACCAATATCGGTTGAGAATAAGCCCATATCCGCCCGGTATGTCATCCACCATAATGTCAATAAATTGACATACCTTGTTATTTGCAGAAAAGCGAACGAGAACAATTTTTCATTTCTCCCACTACTTTGACACCTGAGCTATCTAATTGCACTACTTCCGATGCTGTGGATTCTGGCTGTCCATTAATTTTTTTGCAAACCTGAAGTGGCATAACATTCACCGCTGATCCAGAGTCTATCAAGCAATTATGCACATTATGATTCAACATTTCTAGGGTCAAGAGAAAAGGCAGGGTTTCAACTTTTTCTTCCCAACCTGGTTCTATGTCTTCTTCTCCTGGTTGGTTTTTAGTGGGTATATCCTCTTTAAGCTCCTCAATTTCTTCATTGTTTCCTTGATCAACACCTTCCTGTTCTTCCACAAGTTTGACAGGCTCACCGATTGGCTCGGTTTCCTGGTTGACAGTGGTGACTTTAGGTGTTTTATCTTTAATATTTACATCAATCTGTCTCTTGACCGTCTCCTGCAATTTTTTAATATTCGAAATTATTGCATTGTCTTTAATTGCTAGGTCCGTATCTTTTGTTGTTGTTGGTGTGCATTCAAATTTAAAAGCATTCTCTTCTGTGTTGAAAAGCGAGCTACCATTCCATAAGAACATGCTATCATCATCTTGTTTCTCCATGGTCTGGTTTTTCTCTTCTACCTTACTACTGTCTTTAGTCAATTTAGAGTCCAGCAGCTTATTCATCACCAATGTCATCGAATTCAACCATTAGGGACACTTCTTTTCAGAATGAGGTTGTTGGTGAAAAGTGCAAAAATTATCCCCCCTACTTCTGTTATGTTCATTGATGGTAAATTCGGTGGAGGTATTTTCCATTGGTTTGTATCCTCTCTTTTTGAGTAGTAGGGTTTGTAAGTTCTCTGAACTTCCCTCTCTTTCTCCAGATCTATTATTCGGTTGGATAATTTCTGAATCATTTTCAGCATTCCCTGATAATCATGTGATTGTTCATCTTTAGGTTTAGACAGCAATAAGGCTCTTCTCCTGGTAGTTTTCTCTTCAGGTAGATCGGGATAATCTGCTACACTTTCTTTTTCACCCTTTACCCTTTCTGCTTCTTCATAAGTCTCTACCAACGTAGGTATGGCTTTCACCTTGGCAAACATAGCTAATTCAGGTCCTAGGGCAGAGGTGAAATATTCAATTAAGACCTTGTCAGAGGGTCTGTCAGCTTCAGAAAATTTCTTTAGGTATGTTGAAAATCTTTGAGTGAAACTATGTACCTTCTCATTCCTCTCTTTTCTTAACAAACCAAGACCTTTCATTAGTGAGGCATGTGTCTTTTGGGCTGAGTACTTACTTATGGAAGTCCTTTCGAAGGTGTCCCAATTAGGAATAGAGTTTGCAGGCAAACTAAAATACCAGGATGCTGCTGCCCCTTTAAGGGTATGCAGGAATAATCGATAGACAACATCTTCGTACTCCCCAGCCCTTAAACCTTCTACTGCTAAATAGAAACTTTGCAAGTGGTCATCTACAACAGTCTTTTCATCAGGAGAAAACCTAGGCAGCAACTTATCAAAAGCTTGAGGTAGGTTATGCAACGAAGGTGTGAGGTTCAAAGGTGATCTAGCTTTCCAAGCTGGTAGAGGGTTGGGCTGATTCACATTTACACCAGCCATGAGAAAGGTGAACGAACAGGAGTCTGACAAACCGTAAGATGAAACTGGGCTTACTTGCTTCAAAGGTAGAACCAAAATCTGTGAGGGCTTGGGTCAGGTCAAAAGCTTTCAAATATCTGCTGGTGGGGTAATCTTGGGAAAATAAGTTTCCATGGCCAGCCATACACTGGCGGCCCTCCTTCTAGAGCCAGAAACTGTTGAGGCCTGGAAAATCACAGGCAACAACAACAAGGGATTCTCCCCGGTCAACGTTCCCAACTACCCCGTGACTGTTTGGTATGGGGAATCCTCCCGGTTTGCGGTCCGGTTACCGTAGGTCAAAGTAACAAGAACAAAGGTTTTACCGGTTGCAACCCGGTCCACCGTGTATTTTGTATTTTTTGACTTAATGTATGATATGCATATGCCTAATTAACAATGCAGGGTGATAAGGATGCAAGGAGCAATCACAACGTGATGCGCAAGTTCTTACCTCTCGTCTTAGAACTCACAAGCATCTAAATCACATATGCAGTAATGAAGGACATTAACTATCTATCTATCTATCCCCGGGGAGCCAAATTGTAACTTATTTATCAGTAATGTATATTGTGCACGCATTATAAAGAGAAATGACAGGTAGCTGATGTTTCTTCCTACAACACATGAACGATTAAATATATTTCAACAATCAGATAGCCAATTGTTTTATGAACATCATACATTACTCATGGTGGTAATTCCACAAAATAAACCAGAAATCATTTAAACAAGAACATAGGTTCTAAGAGTTAGAATGATCTCATGGTTAATGGACCTTCAGTTTCAACCTTCCTTTCCATTCTCTTCACTATCCTCTTTGTCTCCCTGTCATAGAACATAGTGTTAGAATCAGGTATTTCTTCCCCCACCTTCTATACAAAAGGAACCAGCTTCAGTGTAGGGACCACAGATTGCCCAGGTGTGCTAGCAGTGGGCACCTCTGAGTCCTGTACTTCGGGCTTTTCAATGTCCTGGGTCTGGCCGCCAGCTGTGTCAAAGGCTGACTGTTCTGTCTCTGTCTGAGTCAGCTTTAGCCTCTCTGCTTCTTACTTCTGTAGCTCCTCATCCAGCTTCTTTTTCTTTTCTTCTTCTTCTTTCCTTGCATCTTCCTCAGCTCTTCTAGCTGCCTCTTGCGTAGCTTTTCTTTTCTCTTCTTCTTCTCCCTGCAACCAACCTGTAGCTTCTTGTGCCAGCCTTTGGGCTTCCTCATTTCTTCTCTTGGCTTCTTCCTCAGCTTTTGCTTGTTCATCTCCCTTCCCACCTTTGGTGATTATCTTCTTCTTTAACCTTCTCCTCAAGGCTGTCATGTTCAACGCACTTCAGAAGACTGATTCTTCTCTATCCCAATGGTGGGTATACTCAAAATGTACGTTGTTTTCTTTACAATGTTCAGCTACTTTACCGCGGGAGTCATTTCTATGGAAAGGCATCTCGCCAAAATGAAACCATTCCAACTCTTCTACAAATTTATCATCTTTCTTCACTCTGGTGAACCTGTAACTTCCTAACTTGAAGGGAAAAGGAGGATAGGAAGCCTTCTTATGCTCAAACAAGAAGCTCCCTATGCCATCCAAGAAGACTTGCCTAACAGCCTCCTTGTGCATGATTTAGTTAGTGGTGTATTTGGGCAGTAGGGAGGGTGCACTTGAACCTCCAAACATCCTGAAGTAAAGGCCATCCTCAGTCAGATAGTAATATGCATATTCTTCAATTACTTGTAGCGCCTCCTTTGACATGCAATCACACTCCTTCAGGAAAATGATTGTATATAAGGGCATGATGAAGTGTTCACAGACTTCTCGATAATGACTGTGGTACTTGTGTGCCCACAGTGGTTTATAAGCAGAATAGACAGGCATTCTTTCCCTGTCCCAGATGCACCTGAGATCGGGGAAAGGCTGATTGCACAATATACAATTGACAAGTATGGAACTCATATAGAATTGAGACCTCTTTTGGGACACTCCTCCCAAAGTCGAGGCCAAGCAAGCTGAAAGACTATTTGATACAATGATGGCCCAGTTGAAAACTGTCCCCTGGGTTGCAACATAAAAAATGATTGGCATCCATTCGAATTTGAAGAACCTGCCATGAGCTCTTCCAAAAATCCTGTTAAGCATCAAAGCTATGAACCTATATGGGGCCCTTAAGCTTGTTGTATCGTACTCTCCCGTAGCCCTAGTTCTGAAATGTTTTCCAGATAATAGCATCCTTTTAAGGGTCTCAACTAGGTCCTTTCTAATGTTTTTTAACCAATCATCAGACATAAATACTTGTGCTTTTGGCAGGTGATAAGCCAGGGCTACATATCCTGGGCTATAAGCAGCATAGCCCTATTTTTCAACATTCTCTAGGATCATTGTGGTCACATCTGCCCGGGGCAGAATCCAACCAATTACTTCAGAGCATGGGAACAGCTCTGGTCTGGTGGCAATCTTCATAAGGGAATATCTCTCGATATTGGCATATATGCCCTCTTCTTCCAAGCCCATATCGGGCACTTACCAGCGCGTGATCAGTCTGTAAATATCTCCCCATTTGTACTTGGGCTCCACACCAGATATACACTTGGTGTCCTCATATATGTATTCAGTTTTGGTAATAACCTCCACTTCGGGCTCTTCCTTGACCACAGGGGCCTTCTTCTTTTGCCTCTTTGACATTTCGAATTCGAAAACTTCCTGCCATATATGACATTGTAAACATTAAGCCATTCCCGGCTAAGTTGCAAATATTTATATAACAAAGTATAGCGTTTCACTCCTTCCATGTGTACCATGACAACAATTAGTTAAATGAAGCAAATATGTGCATGTATATAAGCTGAAGTGGCCTAACTAACAGAACTCTTGTGAGAAAACGAAAACTACATTAAAGTAAAGAAATTTCGGACTTGTTGTGGGTGCCATAACCATCGCACTACGCGGGAATAACAGAAACACTACGCAAGATTTTTCAATGTCGTGTCCTTAGGAGGTACACTGTTTGTGCAATCTATGGTCACGAAAGCTACGACGCGCAATACATTCCTAATCGGCTCAAGTTTGACAATCGACAGTGGACCGGGTCGCCCAAATCACGTGGTATAAAACGGCTAGGGTTTTAAGGAAATGATCAACGTAAGAGGGGGAAACCAATCGAACAACCCAGGGAAGCCATAAACGATCCTTCCCAAACAACCTATCTCCCAACGGGGCAGACTGGTGCGGACAACCCAACGGCCGTCCGCACCGATCTCCCCAACCACTAGGCGCAAGGTTGAAACGTATCATGGCTGCGGCGTAAAACATCCTATGGGAAACACGACTAACTATTGACGGCTATGCTACACACTCCATTATATACGCATGAGTAAACGGGGTCGAGGGGAAAACAACCCTAGAAAAACCCAACTGTAGGCAAAAAAATCAACAAAATGCTTCAAACGGAACGGGGTAGGGCGACAAGATCCTACCTGGCAACGATGCGTAACCGACGTGGAGAGGCCTGTTAAGCTTCACGATTGAGACACCTAGAATGTGGGTACCGAAAACGGGGGACTGGGCGAGCGCGAGCAAACGACAGCACACGACTTTGACAGTTCACGACAATCCCAACAGTAATAGAATAAAAACACAAACCCCCTTTATATATATGTGTATGGATAACTATAAGTGACCGGGAAAAGTTAAAAGATCGGACGGTGGAGAGAAATGGTTCGGACGTCGAAAGCATAACTCCCTCCGCAATGTCGGGTGGCCAAATCATTACTCTATCCGCGGGGATAACCGAGAGATAATAAACAACGTGCGTTGGAGTTTTAAACATCGGAGCGACAATGGAACAGGAGCCGCAACGACGGTGATATAAAGGGTACCACAGTCCGTGACATAAGGTCTGAGTCCGAAGAAAAACGACTAAACATCGGAAGGTTAGTGACTTCTGCAGCCGCAACGACGGAATAATAAAGCGCACGACCTTCCGCAACGTCGGAGTTTAAAATGACTAGACGACCGGAAAAGATAGAGCTTTCTGCAGCCGCAATGGCGGAAGCCCACAACTCATGGACCGACGAAAATAACAAAACGGGACCCGAAACGTCAAAGCAATAATCGGGAGAGTTAGTAGTTTGCCGTCCGCAACGGCGGAGACAGAAATAACAAATCATCCCAATGTAAACCAAAACATAGCCGATTGAAAGAAACGTATCAGAGAAAACGTTTAAACCAAAACTTGTTATTTCTCCGCAACGGCGGGAGCTCCAACCAAATAAACTTCCGATTTGAACATGCTAAAAACGCATTTAAAAGCATCAATTAAGCTTGAACAAACAGTGTATTGTTTCAAGTGTTAGAGGAAGAATCAAACAAGTGATAGATCAATCCAAGCATTAGAAAATCACTCCGGAAAAAAATCATTAGATTAGATCAAAGAAGAAAATCAAACTAATCCAAGCAAAAGGAGGGTCCTGAAATTTTTTGGAATTTTGGGAAAATGTTGCAGCTGCAACACAACTTCAAACTGTTCAGGGAATTTAACTAATTTATGAGATCTAGACCTAATCCAGCACTCGATCTGACATCTAATCCAACACTTGATCTGACACTCCCGTCATTAAGCCAGGAAGCATATTTCGAGATCTATTTTTGAGCAATCCATGAGGATTCTAATGAAATTGTTCGAAACCCACTTCCCACATATGGTCGTTTACCCCAAATTGTGGGCAGTTTTTTGAATTTATTAACAAATCTAGAGAAGAATGTGCCCTAACAGATGTAATTTTTCTAGAATTAGGGCTACGACTGGTTTTGAAAAATTAATAATTTGTTGAATGATCCAAAGCTTTGGGGGATTTGTTTTCTATCTTCTCCTCGGGAGATTGACATGTATAAATTAATTTTTTGATCAATAGAATAGCATAGGAGTAGACAAGGAATGGGATGTAATGGTTTCTTTTTGAATTTCAAACTTTGTATTTGAACATGCTAGAAATGAATAAAACTATGAAGGTTCTTTGTCTTTTTATGGCATAGTTTTGAAATAGATATGAACGTAGCCTCGAACAGGAGGCCCCCCTATTCAGACCAGTTGTGCATCTTAAGTCATAATAGCATAGTGGTAATAATTTAATTCAAAGGTTTTGGTTGAGATTTAATAATTTGATTTTCAAGCTATGTTTGTGGTTATTAAGGTTTCGATGAAAAATATTTGGTTACAATTGAAGAGTTCATAGTTGTAGCTTGAGTAATTTTTTGTACAATTTTTAGCAGAGTGTAGTTTCTAGATGTTTCCAGTTCATTCAGATGAAGTGTCGAGCTTTGATATTTGAAATGTACCATAAGTTGATTCTAGTCCATTATCTTTTACATCAGAAAGAAGGAATAGTTACTTGACATATAAAATTGGTTCATTTTGAATGCATATTAGAGTATTTATTTGGCCTTATTGTCTCATGGAATATTAAGAGTAATTGTGTGAGAAAGCAGGTTCTATATTTATGGCTTATGGATTGAAGAAAAATTTGAGAAAGCTTATGTTATTATGAGAAATTCAACAGGTTGTATTTAATTGTAGCCATATTAATGAATCTATGAACTTGAAGTTTTTGTTCATATGCTCATAATTGTACAGAATTGGATTAATGATTAAGAAACCTGGTGGATCATGATTTCTAGTCAGAAGGAACAAATTCAATTTAGTAGATTAAGTGTAAGATCACAGGCAATAAAGGATCATTTCAATTAGACTGTTTCAAGTATATTGTTTTGAAGAATTTTATTCAAATTGATATATTAATATCATTTTTCATATCAGTGCCAAAATAGTACAAGATGATTTTGATGTCTTGTTTCAAGTTGGAGTTGGTTTTTGCTAGAGATTTTTTATCAGTTTGGTAGAATTAGTTTGGTTTTCATTCCAATCCTGCATAGATAGTGTATGCACCTCACAAGCTTACCTCCCCGGGTTGACAATTTAATGTTAGTTATTATTGGTGATATATTTTTACTGACATTTTTGGCCTCGTTGCCGGGGAGGTGGTAAAAATGATTGGAGAACAGATCCTGTGTTGTTTCTGCTAGAGGCCGGGGGAGGAGGAACAATAAGACAAGAGGTAAGAATCTACACATCTTCTTTAGCAGGTTCCTCCAAAACCTTTCCCTGTTGGTTTGAAGGATTTTTCAATTTGTTGGGAGAACAAGAAGTAGTTGGTTTAGAATTTATAATTTTAATGAAAATTTCATTTATGAAGAATTGCAATTATTTTATTTGAAGGCTTGCGTGCAAGATTAGTTTAGTAGTTGTGAGAATTCAACCTCCAAGGGTGTGGTTTGTTTGATGCAAGTATAATTTTCATTTAAGCAACAATGTGAGATTTTCTAGTAAAATGTGTCTTTACTTTCAACAAGGTGATATTTTCTTTCAACAAAGTGTGCTTTTCATTCAACAAGCATGAGATTTATTTTCAATCAAGTGTGTTTTTTAGTTCAACAAGGTGTGAAGTTTGCAGAATTAGTATCAGGATTTATTTTTAAATTAGCGTGACCAGAGAAGTTCATTTTTTAGCATATCCCCCCCTCTAATGAAAAGAAAAAAACCGAGCAAGAAGCACTCTAATGGACTCAATAATTGTAAAAAGAAAGAAGAAATTCCTTAAGGAGATTTCTCATATTTTGGAAGAACTGGAAGATATCTCTGTAGTTCAGCAAATAGAGGAAAATCGGTAGGTCCTGCAAACCCTTTCCAGTATTCATGGCTAATAGAGACTCCACTTGACCAACAATACATATTTGAGCTTAGGCTTAACCAATATTTGCCAAGTCTAGCTCCTGTGTGAAGTCAAGAACATGAAGCATGGACCTTTGAAGATTTATAAGATACGGTTGGAGAAGGTGTGCAAAAAGGTACAATTGATGAACAAAAGGTTGGAGGTATGAAAGATTTTGTATAAGAATGGTGCCAATCTATTGTTAGACCATGGGAAATTTTCCTCCTTCAGATCTTCTTGGGGTTGGATACAAGCACTTTGCTGGTTCCTCATATCCATCAAGTGATACAGGTACAATTTTCCTATTTGGATACGAGTTTATCTTTTGTTTTGCTGCGTGAATGGTTGCTCTGGAAATTAGTCTATACTTGAAGGGGATTATTTTCTTCTTCCAGTATGTAGGAATAAAATGATGCATGTAGTTAGTATAAAAATAATGCAGCAATGTTCATTTTAAATAAGACAAGATTGTCAACAATTAATCCAAGGGGTTTAGATCAAGAATTCACAGAGGAGGAAATGTTTAGAATTGTCCACTTATGTTTTCTGCACTATTGTTCTTGTACCAATGCTCTTGTACCAGATTAGGAGCTTGAACTCCATTAGCCCTCATAAGAACGCCATCTACTTAGATCAAGCTCATATGTTTAGTCTAATTATGCACGATGTATGGGTAGACAGGTTCATGCAATGGGTGGACAAACTTCTTCTCCATAGGGGCTTCAGCTGTAACATTAGTTTCTTGAAACAGTCCTTCTAAGAAGTGTTCACATCAGTCATCGACACGATTGGTACAAATAAGCATGGGACTGAGGTATGCATTTTTAAAACTCTCAATTCAATTAAATGTGAGAATAAAATATATGGACAAGTATAATCTTGTATCTGAATCATTTCAAGCCTATCTAAATCTTCTTCATCTTGATTATTCCTAATTGCCAAAACATGTTATGATCAAGCCTCTGTTTTCCTATTTTGTTAAATGTTTCCTCTATTCATCATTGTCATACTGTATCATTGTTTTTCACTTCACATTTCGAATCACTGAAAGGATTCGAAATGTTCTCTTTATTAGTATGCCAAGTTTTTCATAAGCCAACAGAAGGATTGTTATGTCAATCTCATTCTTTATGCCCTACTTTTGGTAAATGTATTTCTGAATTCTGCTACCAGTGATGTAGGAATGAATACTTGTAGATGGATTTTCTGTGTACTGTTTGGGTGAAGGTAATATACAGGTAGCAATAATTTATTCCAGGATTTGTAAGCAATATCAGTGTTGGGAGGTCAGTTTTCATTTTGCTTATGTTTGATAATTCAAAGAAATCAACATTTCAATATGGAAAGTGAAATCATGAAGAAATGTGCGTCAGGGATTATGGCATTAATATGTATTACCATAACTTTGTATGATTTAACATTGCCTAAACTTGTTGTACTTTGAGAAATGTTGTACTCTATTGGATAATATTTCACTTGGACAGTCATTTCCACACCCCACTCCTTTATCCTGTACACTTATCATCATTATTTTGTCCGCCATATGTTACGATTTAAAATTCACCGTCACCATTTTTTCTACCTATTTCATTGTCTATTCCGAGCCTTCTATTCCATAATGCATTAACAATGGTGGCAGTAAGTTATGAACTAGATTCTATCCATGTTCTCGAAGCAACTCCATAATACAATGCATTCCAGACAGTGTTTCAGGAGCAAGGATGGCATAATTTCTTTGCTAAGTTTCAAGGTCATGATGATCAGGTTTCATTAGCCTTTTCTAAGGGGTTTGAAGGAAAAGTTGCAAGATTTGGAGATATGTTTATGGCAGTTACAGAAAATACAATAGTAGAAGCTATCGGGTTACCTCAGATAGGGGAGAAATGGTTTAAAACCAACCTAGATCCAAAGCATAGGATCTATCAAGCATCGAGAGGGATCAAATCTCTCGAGGTGCAAACCTCTTCTTAGTTGTTGCATTCAAGGAGATCTCAACTTTGGTGTGTCCTATATATATCCATTGATTTGATTAAATCCAAAATACACATCTTTTTATTTAAGGTCGACATATAATATTTTTATTATTAATATTTAATATTATTTGTGGCTGACATATAATATTTATTATTATTTTTTATTTTGTTAGGAACGAACATTACAACATCTCCCCCATACATGGTTTTAAAACCATGTGCAAGGCCCTCCTAAANTACAAGGCCCTCCTAAATCATGTACAATAAAACCATGGGTTGTTTACAAGGCCTTGCACATGGTTTTAAAACCATTTGCAAGGCCCTCCTAAACCATGTACAATAAAACCATGGGTTGTTTAGGAGGCCTTGCAAGGCAACATTTTTTTTGCGGATAATTCGACTTTTTTATTTTTTATTATTTTGTTATGTAGGAACATTACAACATATCCCCCATATTGTGTTTTATATTTTTCTCTCCCATTTTTTTTGCGGATAATTAAATTTTTTTTTATTGTTTTGTTAGGTAGGAACATTACAACATCTCCCCCATATTAGGTTGTTTTTCTGGCCGACATTTATTTTGGCGGATAATTAAAATTTCATTTATTACTTATTATTTTGTTAGTAACAAAATAATAACATTACATAACATTACAAGATATCCCCCATACTGGGCTGTAGAGCACCTCTCAGCGCAAAATAACCATTACCACTCAAGGAGCGCAAGCAATTTCTGAAGAAGCAGTATCGAGGCAAAGCAAAATGGTCTAGAGGTGTGCCGAGGAAATGGCTCGAGGATATATGACAATTTTTTTTGATTGTCCTGCATAAGTATCTAACATGTGAAGGGTGCTATAATATTACCTTCACGTATCACATTCGTCTTATACAACACTTTCTGCTAGGTAAAGAATTAAATTTCCCATATTTTCTTTTTAAAAGTCTGAGAAAATTGTGTAGAAGAGTACATAAATCAACCTCCCATCCTAAGAGTAATCTATTCCATCATGGTCTGATTAAAGTCTTTATTGTAGCTGAGCTAAAAAGTTGTAGAGATACATAAGAAAACTTTTTAAAAAGAATTTTTCACGGTAACATGATAATAGGGGGTAGTCAGAGGGGTGGTTTCAGTAGTTTTGATAAGACAAAATTTGGAGAAACTTCGAAAAGGAAGAAGAGAAAAATCGAAGATCTAAACAAAAATCCGTCGCCTAAGCCAGTGATGAGACAGACTACTAGGAGTATGCCCCGAACGAATATGAGATTAGATCAAAACCCTCTTGTTTTACCCACGATCTTACATCTTGATACTGAAGATGAAGAAGAGACAAAGCCTTCAATTGTTATGGAGGACCTAGTGAATCTGAAGGAAACTAAAAGATCGAGTCTTCCCAGTTCTTCCACTTCTGTTTCTTTTGAATCATTGTAATAAGAAAATGCTCGATTGAAGAATGAATTACATGAATATGTTGTTTTAAACAGGTCCTTTAAAGCCAAGAATGTTACACTAAAAATAGGATTTGATAACTAAAAGTTCAAGAGTTAGACATGAGTATGCACGTGAATAAATTTCGTTCTCAGGCCAAATTATTCATACATGAAAATCAGAAGCTACGTTGCAAACTCAATATGAGATACATGAGAATCGTATGCTACTCATGGAAAATGGAACTCTTAAGAAACAAATTACAGGGACAGAGAGGGGAGCAGGGGACCTAGCAGAGGAGAATCTAAGCACCATTGATCAAATTGTTGCCCAAAATTAGGTGTCAAATTTTGTTTATAATTATTGTTGCATGAGGACATGCAATATTTTGGGTTTGGAGGGATGCCAGGATCTATATTTTGACTATTTTCATACTCTATACCTCTTTTAATATCCGTGTGTTATCCTTGTACCTCTCATTTTGTATATGACTTTGATCTAAACATTAGCCTAAATTGATGATCACTGGTCTAGAACTTGTCCTTAGCAAATCTCTTGCTTTTAATTAAGTTTTAAGAGTTTTTAATGCAAACTCTCAATTATAATTACATGCTATGGATTCCAGTGCAAATATTTTTATTTCAGTACTAAAGCAAGAAGGTTTGGAATGCATCTAGATTGGTGGATTCATGGAAGTCTTCATAAATGGATGGCAAGGGGAATAGCCAACAACATATTAATGAAAAGAAGATAACAAAAGATTAATGAATTTATTGGAGGAGGAAGGGATAAATCAAACAATTTACAATTCCAGGAATCTAGTCAGCCAACAAGCAACAACTTCGAACTGTTCAGGGAATTTAATTAATTAATGAGATCTGGACCTAATCCACCATTCGATCCGACAACTAATCCAATGCTTGATCAGATACTTAATTTTTCCAGAATTAGGGCTACAACAAGTTTTGAAAAATTAATAATTTGTTGAATGATCCAAAGCTTTGGGGGATTTGTTGTCTATATTCTCCTCGTGAGATTGGCATGTATAAATTAATTTTTGGATCGATAGAATAACATTGGAGTAGACACGGATGGAATGTAATCGTTTCTTGTTAAATTTAAACCATTGTATTTGAACTTCCTCGAAATGAATAAACATATGAAGGTTCTTTGTATTTGTTTGGCATAGTTTTGAAATAGATATAAATGAAGCCTGGAACAGGAGGCCCCCCTATTTAGGCCAGTTGTGCATCTTAAATCATATTAGTAGAGTGGTAATCATTTAATTCAGAGGTTTCGATTGAGATTTAATAGTTTGATTTTCAAGCTACGTTTGTGGTTATTAAGTTTTCAATGAAAATGATTTGGTTACAATTGAAGAGTTCATAGTTGCAACTTGAGTAATTTTATATACAATTTTTAGCAGAGTATAGTTTCTAAATGTTTCTAGTTCATTCAGATGAAGTGTCGAGCTTTGAGATTTGAAATGTACCATAAGTTGATTATGGCCCATTATCTTTTAGATAAAAAAGAAGGAATAATTACTTGAAAAACATAATTGGTTTCATTTTGAATGCATATATGAGTATTTATTTGGCATTATTATCTCATAGAATATTAAGAGTAATTGTGTGAGAAAGTAGGTTCTCTATTTATGGCTTATGGACTAAAGAAACCCTTGAGAAGTCTTATGTTATTATGAGAAATTCAAGAGGTTGTATTTAATTGTAGCCATATTAATGAATCTATGAACTTGAATTTTTTGTTCATATGCTCATAATTGTAGAGAATTGGATTAATGATTAAGAAACCTAGTGGATATTATTTCTAGTTAGAAGGAAGTAATTCAATTCAATAGATAAAGTGCAAGATCAAAGGCAGTGGAGGATAATTTCAATTAGATTGTTTCAAGTAGATTTTTTTGAATAATTTCATTCAAATTTCTATAGTAATAGCATTTTTCATATCAGTGCCAAAATAATACCAGATGATTTTGATGTCTTATTTCAAGTCTAAGATGGTTTTCCCTGGAGATTTTTTATTAGTTTGGTATAATCGGTTTGGTTTTCATTCCAATCCTGCACAAATAGTGTATGCACATCACAAGCTTACTTTCGGGGTTGATAATTTAATGTCAGTTGTTATTGGTGATATATTTTTACTAACACCCCTCAGTCAAGGAAGCCACAACCTTCCAGGTCATCCTCATTGATTTTAGTGCAGCTTCCGGAACTTCCATTAACAAATCCCAATCTTGCCATCCAACACCATATATTGAGACTTGTGGGCTTCAATCAGAGCACCCTTTTGTCCAAATATGTTTGCATCCCTCTGATTAAAAATGCCCTATATAGCTCTTGGGAGGAACTCCTTTCCTCTCAAGAAAGACGTCTCTCCTCTTTGACCTTTAGGAATTTTGTTATATATATATATATATAACATAATAAGATATATAAATATATAAACATTAAATAGAAATATTAATTAATAATATTAATATATATTAATATTAATAATTAAGGATTGGTGTGTAATATCCCTCTTCTTTATCGGATGATGGAGTGAAAAGAAATTTGGCAACCCATGTGATCGAAGGATGCTGAGGAGGCTAGTTAGGTTTCATATGCCTGCATATTAACTCACGGATCCTATGGAAGAGAGGAGACGCCTTCAGGGCTCTTGTTGACTCCTCGCCACCTCCTCCTGCCTCGAAGAACCATGCGTGCAACTGCTCCTCACATTTAGCTCATGTCGGCGACTTCAAGACTGAAAGCCCTTGCCTTGAGTGAGAAGGGCTTAATCAGTCAATTCACAGGGGTTCGACCCTCACCAAAAACCATGGAGTTTTAGATCTCTAGGAACTAGATGCCTTTGATATTTTGAGGCTTGCAGCATTGTTTTTGTGGAAAAATGGGTTTTTGTGTTCTTGTTTGAAAAAAAAATATGACAGGGATCTCATCTTTAGAAGCGGACCTTAATTCATGGGACTAAGAGGCCTGTATCTAAACCACTGGATTTTATCTTTTGATCTAGAGAAGGACGTTCCCTCAACAGTCCTAGTTTGGGTTCGTTTACCTCATCTACCTCTGCATTGCTGGAATAATGAAGCCCTTCAAGCTATTGGAAATACCCTTGGAAAATATATTGATAAGGCAGAGCCAAAGGTACCATTATTCTCATGCGCAAGGATATGTGTGGAAGTCGATTTAGATAAAGGTTTTCCCGAAGCAGTGAATCTGTTCATGGATGGGTGAGAACACCTGCAAAAGGTTGATTATGACCAGATTCCTTTCAAGTGTATAAAGTGCCTTGAATACTGTCACTTTGTCAAAAATTGTCCAAAAAAAACACTAGAGGATGCTGGAAAAAACCAAGAAGAAGGATGGAAGCAAGTCAAAAGAGGGAAAAATATGCCTTATTATCCTCCTAATGCAACAAATGGTTCTCAACCAGAAAAAACTAAGGAGCATGCCCCAACCACCAAGGGAACGTTTACCAACAATCAATTTCTGGCTCTTCATATAGAAGAAGGAGAAATCCCTTGAATAGATATCCCTCCTGAGGGTGGTGAAATAGAAGAATGCGGGGATCCAACACCAATCACACTTCCTAATGCATGCAAAGATGGTACAGAGAAAACATTCACCGGATCTTCCTCCCCAAGCAGATCTTGGGCAACGATGGTAAAGAAAAGCATAGTCAATCCGATGGTAGACTCCCCAGGCCATTCATCTTTGCAAGGATCTCAAGAAATACTAGATCAAGCTCCACCTCCGTTCACTAGGGGAAGAAAAACTGAAAGGCACCATAGGGAACAAGAAGCGAAAAAGAGAACTTGAACTTGGGAGGCAGATGCGCATTGAGGAAACTAAGATTCTTCAAAACACTAGAAGTGGCAAAGGTATAAGAGTGGACAACGGGTATCGAGCAGGACCTCAACCAACAAAGAAATAATGATAGTTGTATCTTGGAATTGTAGAGGTTTTGGGAGCTCAGTTAAAGTGGAAGCTATTAAAAATATTATCAAATCAGAGAGACTAGACATTTTGATAATCCAAGAGACAGAAATGGCAGAAGAGGAGATAATGACCCTATCTCATCTTTTCTGGAAAAACTATCATGGGAAAGCCATAAGCTCTAGAGGTGCATCAAGAGGAATCACAAACTTTTGTAATTCAAAAAATATATATAATAAAATCAACAAAGGAAACCAATCATTGGCTTATGACAGAGCTGCAATGCAAAGACAAGCAAGAGTCAATATTTGTTTGTAATGTTTACAACCCAACGCATTACATTGATAAGATGGTCTTTTGGGAAAATCTCAACTTGTTGAGCAAAGACTTGAAAGGAAAAGACTCTGTTTTTTTGGGGGACTTCAACGCCACCAAATTGCATGTGGAGAAGAGGGGAGGATCGATCGCCACGGACCCCTTTGGAGAGAAAATGGAAGATCTGATGGAATATATGGATCTATTGGACCCCCCAATTAAGAACAAGAAATATACTTGGAGTAACAAAAGGATGGGCCTTGGAATTATTGCTGCAAAACTAGATAGGCTTTTGATAATCTCCTCCCTCCTGCAAAGGGATTTTCTTTCGGACTCCATAGCTCTTCCGTTAGCAACTTTAGATCATAAACCCATATATTTGTCCTTATCTCCTTCTAAAAATTTGGGTCCTATCCCATTCTGTTTTAATCCTCTTTGTTTGCAGGATACAAAAGTTCTTGAAATTATTCAAAAGGATTGAGATTCTAATATCTATGGCTCTCCTAGCTATATATGGGAATCAAAGCTAAGAGTACTACGTCTCACTCTCAAGAATTGGGTTAAATTCTCTTTTAAAGGGCCTTATTTCCATAAGAAACAAACTTAAGACAATCTCGCAACTCTCCAAAACAAATGGAAGATGAAGAAGTGACTTTGTTCTCCTTGAACCAAGAAAAAGAGATGAATATGAAGATTTTAATGGCAACAAGGCAGGAGGAGGAAGAGTGGAGACTGAAGTCCAGGTAACTTTGGCTAAAAGGGGGAGACAATAATACTGGTTATTTCCACAATCAGACTAAATCTAGACTAAGTTTTAATATTATCAAAGAGCTGAAAGATAGTAGTGGACAAGAAATCGAGGGGCATGAAGCCATCAAGAGGCATATCTTTAAACACTTATGTAAAATCTACAAAGATAGTGAAGAGACGGGTCCCATCTCTCAGGCTGACATTCTCTGAGTTATTCCTCCTATAATTTTTAACTCCGAAAATCAGTAATTAGTGAAGCCAATATCGAAACATGAGATTAGTGAAGCGATCTCGAACCTACATCTCTAGATAAGGCTCCGGGACCCGATGGGTTCCCTATCAAATTCTATTGGCCGACGTGGGACACAATAAAGGAATATCTGAGAAGGATGCTCAATTGGACAAGGAAAAAAGACAAAATAGGTGGGGAACCAGACTCTTCATTTTTGGCTTTGATTCCAAAGGAAAAAAATCCTAACTCTGTGGATAAATTCAGCCCAATATCTCTATGCAACACTTATTACAAGATTCTTACAAAAATTATGGCTACTAGAATGAAAAATCTCAAGAAGCATCTAATATCAGACTCTCAAGGAGGATTTGTAGCCAAGCGAGAAATACTAGACAATATCATTATTGTCCAAGAAGCCATTCATTCCAGCCTGGAAAGAAAGAAACAAGGTATGGAAATAAAGTTAGACATGGCTAATGCCTTTGATAGGGTTAATCATTTCTTTCTTTTTTAAATTATGTCCAAGTTCAGATTTTTGAAGAGGTTCATTAGATGGATCAAAGCTTGCATTAACAGTCAATGGATTGCTCCTTTAATAAACGGTAGGCCATATGATTTCTTTCAAGATTCTTAGGGTCTCAGGTAAGGCTCCCCCTTGTCCCCTTTTCTCTTTTTGTTAGTTGTTGATTGATTGAGCAGGAAGCTTCAATATTTACAAGAAAATGGGAAATTAAAACGCCTAAAGATCACCAAGGGAATTAAGGTCGCTACGCATTCCCAGTTTGTAGATGACACAATTTTGCTGGGGGGGGGATTCTATTGTGATTGCAAAGAGATTTAATGAAGTATTGTCCTCTTTCCTCAAAGCTTCAGACGTTAAGGTAAATTCTATAAAATCTAAGGTTTATGGATGGAATTGTCCACCCAGGACATTGCAAGGATAACAAGAGTTCTAGGCTTCGAAGGAAAGCTAAATAGGAAAAAAAACGATAGCATACTGGTAGGGCATAGTCGACAAGATAAAAAAATCTCTTCTTGGGTAGTAAGGTGGCTCAACCCTACGAGAAAGCTCATCCTTATTAACTATATTCTCTCATACTAACCAATTATACATGCTCGGTCTCTCTAGCTCCAAAAAAATAATGCAGGAAATCACAAAGGAGATTAGAAAATTCCTATGGCAAGGTGGTAAGTCAAATGGTTCAAAAAAATTCCACCTCGTTAATTGGATAATGTTTGCAGTCTGAAAAATTGTGGATGGATTGGAATAAGAGACTTGGCACTGATGAACCTCGCACTAGGAGCAAAAATCCTTTGTATAATTGTCTCTGGAGAGAAGGCATGGTGGAAGGAGATTCTTAGGAAAAAATATATGAAAGGAGCAAGGAAAATATGTGTTGATGAGTTTCCTCTGATAGGGAATGGATATAAAATTTGGAATCTATGTAAGAATGTGGTCCATATCATTCAAAAGAACTTGCACTAGATCCTTGGAAATGGTAAACGAATTAGGATTTGGTTCAAAATTTTGGGGCCTTTCTCTCCCTCAAACCACTCGATTGCGTTTGCGGACCTCAAGCAATGGCTAGACCATTTCAATATATCCACCCTTTTTTATCTCTCCTATTTGAAAAATAGGGGAAGATGGGATGGATGGAAAGACTTGGAGATTCTATATCATCTCACATTTCACTTTGTTGCTCTATTCTCTCTTCTCTACAGGTCTGCGCTTATCTACCATCATCTTACTGATGGAAAAGACTGAGGAAAATTGGGAATCTATATTGTAAAAGAAGGATATCAAATCACCTTCAACAACAAAGAAAATAACAGAACAGATACAAAGTGGAATAAAATTTGGTGCAAGGATGGCTTTCCAAAAATAAATGCCTTCTTATGGATTTTAGCGCAACACAAAACCCTAACAATAGAGAATTTGAAAAATGGGGGATTAAGGGGTCATCACATTGCATCCTCTACAAAGAGTCAGAAGAAACTCTTGATCATCTCTTTCTGGATTGCAAGTTCTATCAAGCAGTTTGGTCTCGTGCTCTACAATAGTTGCATGTTAATTTATTTCTTCCAACAAACTGGAATGACATTTTTTCCTGCTGGAAAGACTATTATCAAGGTTCTATTTTCCAAAAACTAGATCTCACAAGGGCATGGGTTTCTCTTTTAAAATACATTTGCTAAAAGATATGGGCAACAAGAAACAAACAGAGTTTTGAAGGCGAGTCCTCCAGTCCAGGAAAAGTAGTGTCTTCTGCAAAATCATTGTGGGCAGAAGCTTTATTAATGAGGGGGATGATCCATATCCATAAGGAACCCTTGAATTCTGAAGAAAGAGTGTAGGAAATTGACTTTATGAAGTCACCTTTTACCCATAACTGGCATATGACTGCTCGAAGGCCTAATTGTTTAAAATGGTAGTTGAGGCCAAGCTCAGAAGATTTTTCCAGATGGCGGTTGAATCTTGGTTGTAATTATCTTTTCTTTGGCAGGGCCTCCAAAGGAAATTTGGGGCTGGATGGTGCGTGAGGAGTCATTTTTTACTCTGAAGGGAATAAGCAGAAATAATATACTTGGGGTCTGGGCAAAAAATCTAAGAATGGCGTTGAGTGGATTGCCTTAATCAAGGGACTGGAGATAGCAAGCAGTTGCAGAATTGAGGAGTTAGCAGTTTTTGGAGACTCTCTCATGGTTATAAGGGAAGCAAGAAAACAGATCAAGAACTACAAGAGTCTGTCAATCAAACTGTATTATACCCTTAAATGTTTAGGAAGGGAGTTTAAATCTCTTAAGTTCTTTCATATTCTGAGAGCAAATAACAAACAGGAGGACTTAATGGCTAACAAAGGAGTACTCTTAGAATGTGGAGTATTAGTATGCAATGAAGAAAGGCATGAAATAGGATAGATCAATTGAGCTTTGTTTTATCCCCAGAAAGGGTATGTCTCCCCATGGACCTCAGAATAATGTGTTGCTCCCTTTTGTACTATGGAGAAGCACTCAATTGGAAGGTAAGCATTGCATGGTCTTAAATGGTGATTGGAATGAATCCTTGCATTTAAATTTAATGACTCTCCTAATGACAATTGATATTTGGAGAATCAATGCTCAGAATAGGAGCCTTAGGATGATGGATAACATGAATTCTATCATTGGGATGGCAAGATTGACCACAAAACAAGCAGACTGCACTTTCTCGTTTGTTTGGCTTGTGGGAAGGTTTATCTAGCTGGAGGGAAAACGAGACAATATCCCCCCCCTCAACCCAGCATATATGGAGTGTAACATCCTCACGCAAAAAAATTGTAAATGGGAGCTACACAATCAAGGAAAAGACTCTGGCAAAGAGAAAAAGGAGGATCCTGTGAATTGGAATAAAGCCCGTGTTGAGAGAAAAATCATGATCAAGGGAAGGAAAGATCAAATATGTTTCCTCCGAACTGAAATCACAAACAAAAACAAAAATAACAGTATCTTCTCCCTAGCTCTACCAACAAATTCAGAGGTCGGTAACATCAACGATCATGTGAGCTTCGTGAGCACGGATACAAGTTTAACAGACTCTAAAAAGGAGAAAATTAATAGCATTTTGAGAATTAGCACTGGGTTTCGGTCCAAGCTAGAAATAACAGTTAGTTGGTCTCCATTGGGCAGTCATCCAATCCCCATAAGTTGAAGGATGAGAAATTGGGCAGTCATCTGGTCCCCATAAGCATTTAGTTAACATCGTTAGCCTCTTTGGTTCCCGGTTCAAGCATTTTGCAATTATGGGACTCTTCTCTTTGTGATGTTTATATGAAAGTTCTTAATGCAGTTAGAGACCACTCCACAAAAGTAATTGTGAGTCTTTTTGAAATTGAAAGCACTAGGTTGAACTCCAATGAAATGGGTTGCACAAGACTTGGTATAGGAATTCAACCTCTCAATTGCACAAACTTAGTGTAGGAATTCAACCTCTCCAATGAATTGCTTTTTCTTGCTACTTCTCGGCCAATTTGTAAGGAGGTATAGTCTCCATAGACCAAGGAACTTTCTCAATAGCTACAAATATGTTAAATATGAACAAATAGTTATGGACATCCTCCTCATTTGGGAACAGTTCCTCCTCGACATGCTGTAGATTTTTTATTGGTATTTTTAATATAAAATTCTAATCAACTGTTTCTGTTAAAAAAATATTAATAATTAATAAATAGAAATGATTAATTAATTAATTAGAATTAAAAAGTAAAGATATGCACCCTTTCGTTTGAAAAGGCATGATAAGGCTTATATAAAGCCCTACCAATGTAATTGTAAATCATGATCATCCATCTTCAATATTTTATTATTATTTTCAATATGGAGTTATTTTCCATTGGTTGATTATTCAATTGAGTAATCATTGAGAATATCGAGATATGCATATTACACTGGTATCAAAGTCAACACTTCCTCGGGCTTTTGCTGATCTCCGGCTTGTGGCCAAAATTGTCAAGGTTTCCTTGAATTTAGGTCTTTGACCTCAGAGTGGATTTTAGCCATCCATATTCATAGTTTCTCTAGTTAAAATGAAAACTAATTATTTGCAAGAGAAAGAAAAAAAGAAAAAAGTTAAAGAATAAATCATAAAACAACACATGGTTTTATGAAATAGCCCATGGTTTTACTTACTATATTTAATTATAACGCGTTTTATAAATTTTGCTTTGAGGAGAAAGCATCATGAACTCAAACGCAATGTTATATATATATATATATATATATTCCATGAACTGCTCCAGAGAGCTTACATTGCTGCTTTGCTTACAAAGCTTACATCACTTCTCAGTTTGTTCAAATCGCTTTGTCTTTTTGAACAAAAATGTTCTACATACATCACAAAAATGTTCTACACAGAGAACAATCTTTATGTTTTATATAAATCCTATTTCCCCCTTTGCATTGAGGAAGTTGAAATCTTGGGTTTCCTTCTGCATTCATTACACCGAGTGCATGCCTTTCCAAAAATAAAGGTCCCTGTTTTGAACTCTGGGCAATCGAAACTGAACATGAATAACCCTACCAATCTTTGTATCAAACTGGAATATAGAACATGATGGTTTCGCCTTCACCGACGACCTTTCCTTTGATGATCCCTGGCTTGATGGCTAGATCCCGTTTTGACAACATATAAGCTTCTGCATTATATTCTCTATAGATGTGACTGAAAATGATTACTTCGAAGGCTGGCTGTAATACACGTATTGCTTTTAGAAAAAATTTCAAATGTAGAACTCTTATGTTGTTCTTTTCGGATGCCCAATCTATGACCGATTTAGAGTTTCCATAGATATGCAGTCTTGTTAGTTGTTTTTTCTTTGCTATCTTTAGAGTTTCCCATAGTGTTGAGAGCTCTGCTTTGCTGTTGGTTTCTCTTCCCAGACCAAATTTGAAAGAAATTTTGTTTGTTTCATTTAAAAAGACCACACCTCCTACACCTCCGATGGGAGGGTCACCTTGACTGGCACCATCAAAGAAGGCCCACGGATGAATTTTATCAAACTCGAGTGTTGTAACAGCTCTTATATATATATATATATATAATTAATAAATAGAAATGAATAATTAATTAATTGGAAAAAAGTAAAGAGACGTACCCTTTCGTTTGAACAGCATGATAAGGCTTATATAAAGCCCTACCAATGTTTTTTTCATTTATCATATGATTGTTTATATGATATTATTATGCTTTTGGGAAAATTCACGAGAACATACCGCTACTGTGCATGCAGGGCCGATGACTGGCAACATATCTGTGTGGATCACTCAATGATCTGCATGGTGCAACTAGCATAGATTGGGGTTTGGGAACTGCTGCTACACGCATCTGGAATTTTTGAATTTTATACCATATCTGCATCATGATCGAACTTGGGGTCAACTGAGCCGTCTTCGGGAGATCTGCTCTCTACCAGGGAATATTTTGGAATCAATCCACCCCCGGATATGAGTCCGGAGGAGTGTCGAAGAATTTTAGATGAAGCATTCAAGGATTTGGTGGCTACCACTTCTCCCCCACCTTTGTCTGTCCCAGAATCCATCGATGTGAACTTCATGAAGCGAGCAATCGCTCCTTGAATCCAGATCACATTAGCAGCTTCAATATTAAAATCCCTAGCTCTGAGTGAGAAAGGTCTGATAGGTCAGTTTACTGGAATCTGGTCTTCGCAAAAACTATGGAGGTCTCGATAAACAAGTACTGGATGCCCTTAATATCTGGGGGGCTGCAACACTGTTTCTGCAGAAAGGGATTTTTCTCCTTCTTGTTTGAAAACAAAGCTAGCATAGATCTTATCTTCAGGAGCGGTCCCTATTTCATGGGTCATCATGGTTTATATCTAAATCATTGGAGCCTATTATTTGACCCAGAAAAGGATGTGCCATCGGCAGTCCCGGTATGGGTCCGCCTCCCACACCTTCCCCTGCACTGCTCGAATGATGAAACACTGCAAACAATAGGGAAATATCTCGACAATTACATTGACAAAGCGGAACCAAAGGGCCCTTTGTTTTCATGCGCAAGGATCTGTGTTGAAGTAGATCTGGAGAAAGGAATGCCAGAAGCTGTAAACTTATACATGAATGGATGGGAACACATGCAAAAGGTAGACTACAAGTAGCTACTGTTCAAGTGTAAGAAGTTCCATGAGTATGGTTACTTTGTCAAAAAATGCCTAAAGGTAGTTCAAGAAACCTTAGAAAAAAATCAAGAGGAAGGATGGCAGTAATAAAAAAGGGGAAGAAAAACTCCTTCAGTATCAAGTGAGGTGCAACGAAAGATAAGCAAGGAAAAGCCTAAAGAATTAATAGAAGTATCGACCAATAACAAATTCGAGGCACTGCGCATGGAAGAGGGAGAAATCCCCCCTTTGGAAATAATAACAGTTGAAACAGAAGAAGAAGAAGCCCATGCAACCACGAGTGTCCCTCCTCTGTCTCCCAGAAATGAAAGGAACAAAAAAGCTTCAGAAGGGTCTGCAACACCAGGGGGAACCTGGGCATAGATGGTAAAACATAGAAAAGTCACGCCGCAGTGTTACTCTCTAGAACGACTGCCTTCACAAGGATCACATGAATCACATGAAGTAGCCTTGCAACCAATTACAAGATGATGGAAGTCACAAAGATACCTAAGAGAACAAGAAGCAAAAAGAGAGTTAGAGCTAGGGAGACAGAGAAGTCTCGAGGAAACGAAACTCCTCCAGCACCCTAAAAATATAGAAGGGAAAGAACAGATGGTAGATCCCAAGCAGGATCTCAATTAGTAAAGAAATGTTGAAAACCTCTCTTGGAACTGCAAGGGTATGGGAGGCTTAAGCGAAGTAGAAGCAATAAAATAGATAATCAAATATGAGAGGCTAGACATACTGCTGCTCCAAGAGACAAAAAATCCAGATGTGGAGGCTATGGCACTTTCATGTCGTTTCTGGAAAAATAGAAAAGGCAAAGCCATAATCTCTAAAGGAGCATCTGGGGGAATAGCAACCATAATCTCAGGTAAAATTTTGGTCAAATAAATCAGGGAAATCCATCGCTGGTTATCAACATAAATTTAGGAAAAGGAGGACTTAATCCCTTTATACATCTGTAATGTATATGGCCAACACACTATAGGGACAAGACAACATTCTGGGAAGATCTCAACAAACTAAAGGAGGAGATACATGAAAAAGGTCTCATTATTGATGGGGACTTCAATACCACTAAGTCACAATTTGAGAAATGAGGAGAAACAAAGTTTAGGGACCCTTTTGGTGAGAAGATGGAGGAATTTATGGCCAACTTGGATCTGCTGGACATCCCATTGAGGAACGAAAAGTACACTTGGAGCAGTAAAAGAATTGGAATCAGGCATGTAGCGGCAAGGCTGGACAGATTTCTGGTAATCTCAACCTTCCTGCAGAAAGACCTCCTCCCAACCTCTCTTGATCTCCCTTCAACACTCTCAGACCACAAACCAATAACTCTGATTTTATCCCCTCTAGTCAATCTCGAGACCATTCCCTTCATATTCAACCCGATCTGGCTGCATGATGCTAAAATTCTAGATTTAATCCAAAAGGAGTGGAATCTCCAACACTACGGATCACCCAATTACATTTGGGAATCAAAATTAAGATCAATGCGATCTACTCTAAAGAAATGGGTGAAGGAAGACTTCGAGAATCCAAACAAGCAAAAAATCAAACTCCAAAGTGAATTAGCCACTATGCAATCCAGAATGGAAGCGGACGAGGTGACTCCAGTGCATTTGAATAAGGAGAAAGAGCTAAATACCAAAATTTTAAACACTGCAAGGTAGATAGAAGAGGTATGGAGAATAAAATCTAGACAAACGTGGTTGAAAGGTGGAGATAGCAACACTGAGTACTTTCACAAGCAAACCAAGGTTCAGGAAATTTACAATGTCATCAAAGAGATAAAAGATAATCGTGGAAATAAGATAACAGGCCAGGAAGATTTAAAGGACCACACCTTCATTCATTATCAAGAGCTCTACGCATACACACATGAGATAGATCCAGAAGCACAAGTGGATTTACTCCATGGTATACCCTCGCTCATAAAAGATGTAGAGAATAGGGAGTTGGAAAAACCCATTATGGAATATGAGATAAGAAATGCAATCTAGTCAATCCATGCTGATAAAGCACTTGGGCCAGATGGTTTCATAAAATTTTTTTTTTTGACTTAAACATTGGGGAAGAATAAATAAAAAGCGGAAAATAAGCTTCCGTGGGCTTTTACAAAGAGCACTAATTCAAATTAAAACTAAGTCTAAATGAATAAAATAAATCCAAGCTTCAGACTGAGAGAGGACAGAGTGTTAAGAGAAGAAGAACTGAGGCAGAGCTGGAAATAGAGAACAGCGCGAAAATTTTGCAGCCAACGATTTGAACTCTTTGCTCAGCGTTGGGGAGGGCCAGGAGTGGCTTTCCAACGATAGTGGCAGAGCTTGGGAGAAGACTTTGAAAACTCATAGCTTTCTTTTGTTCTTGAAGCTTAAAGAGGAGCCTGCAATTCCAACGATTTGCAAAGGAGCCTGCAATCCACAGCTGGGTCTTCCACTTCGTTTTTGAAATGGAGACTGAACGTAGCAAATCATAAAAAGCTTTGAGGAGGGGAATCACTATTACGGACAAATCTTTCAGTGTTGCTATTTTGCAAATAATTTCTGGCAATTTTAGGAGATATCTGCCCATTTCTGCCCATTTCTGTCTTTTCACTTGGGTCTGATGATTTCAAGTTATCAAAGGGCGACAATGGAGAGAGAACCTGGGTCTTTTACAACAGGGAAATCACTATCACAAACAGAGCTTTCATGGTTTCTATTTTGTAGAGAAATTCTGACAATTTGAGGAAAATTTTTGCCCAAATCTGCCATTTCACTTGAGTCTTATGTTCTTTGGTACTCAAAGGTTTCAATGGAATGGGATCTTGGTACTTCTACAGCTAGGGGATGTCGTTGTGGTGCTCAGCTTCATTTTTTATTAAAATTCCTCTGCCCAAAAGAGTGCCTCTGTTTGCTTCTTTGTTTGCTAAGTGGTTCAGGTCACGGAGTATATGAAAGAACCTTATTCTTTGAATTTTTTTACTAATCAGGCGGATTTTGTGATACAGTTGAGCCAAATGAATATGTGAGGGACGCTTTTTTTTAATGAGAGCTTGGATCAATATTCTAGAGTCGCCAAAGACTGATAACTTTCCAATTCCTTTGGACTGAGTGATTTTTAAACCTTGAAAGAGCCCGCAGAATTCAGCTATGTTGTTAGATTCAGTTCCAAGACCCCAGGAGTAATTGCTAATCACCTTGCCCTTCTCCATGATTACTCCTCCACAACCAGCAGCTCCTGGGTTGCCTTTCGAGGCTCCATCGAAGAATAGACAGGGCTCATTCAGGGAAGCCTTCCACTTGATGAAGTCCCTTTCCACAAGTCTGATTTCCCACTGGGCATTCTAAGGTTGAGCTGGACCTGTTCGATTCTGTAGATTGGAGACTATCTTGCCTAACCAGTGGGACTCTTCCGGCAACAGCTTTGTAGTGTTTTCCAGAGACCGGTTGTGATCCAGTGCTTCTCCTAGAGTAGCTCTAGATTGGATAGCAATTTTAGACGGATTGTTTTCATGTTCTCTAAAAATACGGTTGTTTCTTTCAAGCCATATTTTCCAAAAAATGGCTTTTGGAAGCCAGTTCCAGGCTGTACATAGCAGTGTGTTTTTGGCTAGTTGAAAGGGAGCAAGGTTCATCCAGGTTGAGAACAACTCATGGATAGTTTCAGGCATGTTGATGCTGGGGTAAAGGTTCATGGCTTCCAACCAAACCTTTTTTGAGAAATGACAACCAAGGAGCAGATGGTCCGATGTTTCTTCCTTGTTTTTGCAGAGTGGGCAGCGAGTTGGGCCTGTTATTCCTCTTTTCTTTAGATTTTCGCCAGAGAGGATGCTCTTGTGGGCCAGAGTCCAGCAGAAGATGTCAATCTTGGGGATGAAAGCTTTAGACCAAATGAATTTCCAAACCACAGGGTTGGGGGCAGCATAAGGGATGGATTGGAATTTCTTGAATCCTTCTGCAGTGGAGTAATTTCCTGAAGTGTTGCCCCACCCTCTTCTATCTCTGGAGTCTTTTTTAATTGGAGATTTGCCTTGGAGGTGAATTGTCAGAATTTTAGCTTCATTGCAGAGATCAGGAGGGATATTGCCTAGATCCCAACCGATCCAATCATTGTCATCCCACGCAGAGAGATCCCAAAGCGTAGTGATTCCTTTCTCCAATAACCAGAATTTGAGGTTACTCACTTCCATGTGTAAACCAATAGGAGTTTCTCCCAGGATGGAGTCTTCCTAGACTTTGATTGACTTCCCATTCCCAGGTATCTAGTAAAGGTCCTTTTTGAATGCATCCAACGCTTTCCTACATAAATTATAAACCTGGGAACCACTTCTGGATGGGGGCTGAGAGTCCAAGCATCTCTTCCTAGTTACAGTAAAGTACTTTTTCTGGAGAGCTACCTTACTCCAGCTCTCTTTCCCTGAGATAATCTGCCAAAGAAGCTTAGCTCCTAAAGCCTGATTTTGGATGGTTAAATTTCGAATTTGAAGTCCTCCTTCATCACGCGGTCTCTGGATCTTATCCCATCTAATTAGATGAATATTTTTTTCATTCCCTTTGCCCCCTTCCCAAATGAATTTCTTGAGCAGACCTTCTATCTTTCGGGTAACCGCATTTGGGGCTAGCAGAATTGAGGACTGATAAATAGGAATACTATTCATAACAGCTTTTATCAGGACTGTCTTCCTGGCTAGATTGAGCCAGTTAGCGCTCCATCTTTGGATTTTGACTTTAAGCTTGTCTAAAATAGGTTCCCAATTAGCAGATTTGATTTTAGTTTTTCATATTGGGATGCCTAGGTAAATGAAATTGTCCCAGTCCCAAGTGCTTTCCATCCCAAGAATTCTGGATATTTCCATTAGCTCTCTTGCTGAACACTTCCAGCTGTAAATTTTTCTTTTGTGGAAGTTTATTTTACTTCCTGACACCTCTTTGTATAAATCCAGTTCTTGTTTGAATTGTTCAGCTGAGTGGATGCTTGCTTCCCCTAACAACAGAGTGTAATCAACAAATTGAGCATGATTTATTTCTCTGACATTATTTACTATTCTTAGCCCTGGCAGCAGATGGATTTCTTGGCTCAGGTTGAGTTGAAAGCTGAGCATTGAAGCTTGGATAGCGTAGAGGAGAGGGGACAGTGGACAGCCCTGCCTTAGACCTCTTGAGGCTTTGAAGAAACTTGTGGGCCTTCCGTTAACTAAAGGGGCTATCCATGGGTCGCCAATACAGCCTTTGATCCAATTTATGAAGGCACGTGAGAAGCCAAACTTTTCCATGACTGCAAACAGAAAGTCGTGCCTAACACGGTCAAAAGCATTAGCCAAATCGAGTTTGATGACCATACCTTTCTCGTTGCGTTGATAGCTTGAATGGATTGCCTCTTGGACGAGAATGATGTTGTCGAGTATTTTCCTGCCCTTGATGAAGCCTCCTTGATTTTCCGGAATAATGCCGGGCAGAATTCTTTTCAATCTGGTGGCTATAATCTTGGTAGTGATCTTGTACCCTGTGTTGCACAAAGAAATAGGCCTGAACCTGTTGAAAGTATTGGCATCTTTTTCTTTCGGGATCAGCACAAGGAAGGAAGATTTAGTGCTACCTCCCAGCTTGTTTACCTTTTGAGAGTGCCGGATCATTTTTAAGAGATCAATCTTGATTATAGGCCAGCAACTTGTGAAGAATCTACATGTGAAACCATCAGGGCTGGGGGCACTGTCAGGTTTCATGAGCGCAAGAGCTTCTTTGACTTCATTCATGGTGATTGGAGCAGAAAGGAAGTTATTATCAGCAGCTTTAATAAGGTGAGGGATGAGATCAAAAGGGTGAGAAAAGGTGTCAATTGGATCCTCTATTGGGGCTGTGTAAAGCTCTTGGAACGTGGCCACAGCTGCTTGCTTGATGCCTTCAACATCTTTAACCAGATTTCCTTGAAAATTTATTTCAGTGACCGCTTTATAGTTTTTACGAGCCTCAGCTTGCTTATGGAAGTACTTGGTATTTTTGTCCCCACTTAAGATCAAGAGTTTTCAGGATTTTTGCCTCCAATACTCTTCTTCTAATCTGCAGGCCGAGAAGTAGTCTTTCTGAAGGATCTCTTCTTTTTTTAGATGAAAGTCTGAGATGGAAGAGGTGTCCATGTGAAGTTGATGAGCTTCCAGCTCTTCCTGCGTTGTTTTTCTTTTTGAGATGGGGGAGGTGATGCTCCTAGCCCAAATTTTCAGATCATGTTTAAGTCTTTTTATTTTGGCTTCCCAAATGAAGGATGGAGTTCCTTTTATTTGGTTATCCCAAGAATCAGACACTACTTGCAAAAAGTCTTCATGCTGGATCCAGAGAGGGCTAAAGCGGAAGGGGATCGGTCCAAGGTCTTGATCTAGGGCCAGCTCTAGGAGGACTGGTTTGTGATCGGAGATGCAATGAGGAAGGATTTTGGAAGAAGCTAAAAGGCCAAAATCAAGAAAGGTAGAGTGGACTAAGAACCTATCAAGGCGGGCTGCAACATGGCCAAGACCATTTCTTTTATTGGTCCAGGTAAAAATTCCTTTGGCAGGATTTATATCTAACAGATCCCATCCGAGTATGATATCTTCCACCCATTCTCTTGATGGGTCTCTGACCGGCGTGCCTCCTTTTTTCTCATTGGCGGCAAGGGTGACATTCAGATCTCCTGCTATAATGATATTTTCTAAATGCTGGGAGTTAAGAAAGGATTCTAACGTGATCCAGCATTTTTTTTTCTCAGAGTGCATGATGGGAACATAAAGGTTAAACATACTTACAGTGCGTCCAGAAGGTTTGTGGCTGAGTTTGGTGAAAACCCAGTGCAATGTCCGTTCTTCAGCTTCGAGGTTATACAGATTTGAGTCCCAGAAGGTAGCGATACCTCCAGAAGCACCTCTGGAGTTGTTGCCAATTCCAGGACCTTTTTTCCAAAACTTTTTCCCAATACGGAGGGCAGTAGATTCCTCCATTTTTGTTTCCTGGACAAGCAGAATTTCGGGAGTATGAATTCGAACAAGATCTTTCATAGCTTCTTCTTTTGGAGTTGATGCTAGTCCTCTGCAATTCCAGGAAATGTATCGCATTAATTACTGTGGAGGTAGGGGTTGGCCCCTTTTGAGGCCAGATCTGTTCCTTTTTTGGATCTGGTATTCATAATGCCTTTTAGAGTTTTCTGTGAGCCTTCGAGGATAGCTAGATAGGTTGCTTCTTCTCTTTTATTTTTTCTTGATTTCCTTCCTCTTGGATTTTTGATAGGTAAGGCATGTAGACTGCTTGAAGAACCTTCGTCCGTTTCCTCGCCAGGATCAGTTTCTATCAACGTGGGATCTTCATTTACTTCTTTGGAGGTGCCAGGGGTCTTAGCAGCCCATGCTGAATCATGAAGGGGTATTTCCCCAGGTTCCAGAGGATCAGCGATCTGGAATTCTACCTCTTTACAGATCGGTTGATTTACCTTTTGATTTCCTTCAATACTCGCATCAGCTGGGTCTTTCCCTTCTAGATCGCTGGTTTTCTGTGGTTCCTCATCATTTTGGATAATGATTGGGGCAGATTTTGTGCTTTCCTGATTGGAATTATTTGTGCTCGGCGGTTGATTCTGTATTTCTTCCGTGTTCTTTTTCCCTTGGTTTTTGGAATTTGTTCTCCCTTTTTTTGCTTTTTTCCATCCCTCTCCTTCTTCTGAAGCAATTGATTTGGGGCAATTTATCTGGAAGTGACCATGCTCATGGCATTGCCGGCACTTGAACGGAAGTTGTTCATAATCCAGCTTCTGATAATGGTGCCAGTCTCCAACTTTTAGTTTGACTGCCTCCGGTAGACCGACTTCGAGATCTACCTCTACACAGATTCTGGCACAGGAATATTGGCCCTTATTCTCAGCTTTGTCTATGTATTTTCCAAGAGCATTTCCTACTTTTTCAAGGGTTTGAACATTCCAGCAATGAACCGGGAGATTTGGTAGCCTTACCCACACTGGAACCTCTTTCGGCACATCAACTTCTGCATTGAAATCTGGAGTCCATCTATTGAGATACAAACCCTGGGATCCCATGAAATATGGGCCGTTTCTGAAGATTAGATCCCGATCTTCCTTGGCTATAAATTCAAAAATGAAAAACCCTCGTCCAACTGGGTAGCAGGTAACACTATTTTTGAGCTGCGGTCTCTAGTTTCTCTGGATCCAATCATCTGTGGTTCTAGTTGAGGGCCATAAGCCCATGAACTGGCCTACCAGACCTCTCTCCGCTAGATCGAGGGCTATCTTGATGGGTTGTTCACTTGGGAGGTCGATTTCAGGAACTTCATCCAGTTTTTTGATGAACTTCGGGATTGAAGGGGCCACCGGATTGAAGCCTGGTGACTTTAGTAACCTTCTGAAGGCTTCTGTGGTAGAGATCGAGACAGAGGGAGGGGAGAGCCCTCCCCCAGGCGCAGCCATGGAGGCGCGCGAGCACCGGCAATCCCTACAGTAGTACGGCAGCTAGTCGCAGCCAGGCATGCGTCCAATCACTCCTCTACTCTCTTTCGATTTTGGTAGAGGAAAATAGGATGTCATATCGGTTTCATAATTAATTTTTACAGAGCAGCTTGGATATAATAAAAGAAGATCTGAAAAAAATGCTAAATTGGACAAGGAAAAAAGACAATATTGGTGGGGCCACTAACTCATCCTTCCTGGCTTTAATTCCAAAAGAAAAGATTCCTCTTACGCTTTATAGATTTAGACCAATCTCATTATGCAACACCTCATATAAAATACTGTTGAAAATCTTAGCTACTAGAATGAAAATCATCATGGTTCGTCTCATCTCATATTCGTAAGGAGGTTTTGTAGCAGGGCACTAGATTCTAGACAATATTATCATCGTTTAGGAATCTATACACTCTAGCGTGGAAAGGAATCAACAAGGTATGTCCATTAAATTGGACATGGAAAATGCATTTGATAGAGCAAATCATTTTTTCTCTTTGAAATGATGTCCAAGTTTGGATTTTCCAAAATATTTGTAAGATGGGTAAAAGCATGTATAAGAGGTCATGGATCGTACCATTAGTAAATGGTAGACCTTCCAAATTATTTCAGGCAATTATCCTTTGTTTTTTGTTGGATGGCTCCATGGCTTTTGACCAGGGACAAAACTGAGCGATTACCCATAATAACTCCAACCATTATTTTGAATCCAAGGGATTAAGTAATGGGATGCCATAAAAAAGAAAATTGTGAGATGAATGAACCCTGCCATAGATATTACGATATGAGAACGCTTGCATATACCGCTAGATTTATAAGTAGAACGGAATTAAATTATGACGATTATTCCATCCATTCCCTATGGCTATTGACTCGGATAAATCCAACTTTCAATATATTATATTGTTCTAAAACACAGAAGCTCATAGGTATAAGGGTCAGCTTGGTTAATCTTATGTTTAATTCTACTTCTTGCTAAACAAAAACTGTACTTTATCACATAGCTTTTTACATTCTCGTAATTAGGGATTCTTGTTTAATTCCTAAACATGCTTTAGACAAGATCTTGCTATCACATTTTGCTTTAAGAACAACTTCTCTTTGCTAAAATTTTCCACTTTATTTCATTGGTCCATGTGATTAGATTTGCAAAAACCCTTTGTGCGACACTAAAATATTAGCAACTTAAGTATTTTGTTAAGCACCTTCATCACCTTAATCTGGTGTTTCTTTTTTTTGCAAGAAACCTGTGTACACACAATTGATTACGACTTCTGCCATTCAATCATCCTAGAAAATTGCAACAACTATATACACATGAATAAAGTAGGAACGATGCATGGACATTGTTCACAACCTAGTTTAGTGTTCTAATTAAAGATCTATACCTAGTTTTTAATATTGGAAAAATGTTTTCTGGATCTATGTAGATTTCTAATTCCTGTTGATTGATAGTTTCCCTTCCAAGAAACAAATAGAAAAAACAAAGCTCGTTTTACATAAAAACATTTCCAATTCTAGATACTGAACAACATCACTACACCCACAAATTCACCTAGGTGTCAAGGACAAATACACGATGCACTTATAGATGTCTAAGAGAACTCAAAAAATGCATCTAGTTATTCGAAGTAGAATATTTCTGACCTCCTTGTTTATCTGCATTTAAATCAATTGTTTGTTGTAGATAATAATAGTTGTTCATTATTTTATTTGCCTTATGCTATTTACGTTGTTTCTATTGCCTCTTCTTCACTCAATTTTTTTTTGGATATTTTCTTTAATCCATCTTTCACACATAATTTGTAGGTGCAAGTTTTTTTTAGTTTCTTCCTATTACAGTGTAGCAAAGCATGGACAAAGGGAAATAAAAGAGAAAACAACAAAGTCCCTTTCTTCCTGCTCCAATTTAAAACAAATTCAGTGCAACCACATATGCAAATTGCAATCCTTCAGACACAAATGAATTCACACTCAAAAAATCGGAATGGGAACATATAGATTGGAGTTTAGCTCAATCACACTTGTTTTGATTACAACATTTCCATTATAATGTTGGAGATTGTTTGTTTTATGGACTGGCTATTCTTTTGCATTTTCGATATAAATCAATTGAAATAAAAGAAGGCACAATTAATCATTTTCATGTTTGTTTGGAATGTGGAGATCTTGCTGCACTTGAATCATTACGAACTAACTTGGAAATTGACTACTTGCAAGATTTACATAGTATTTCAAGCGTTGATGAATATCTAGATCGTATGTTTGAAACTGCTTCCCAACCAAACTAAAAAAAATATTTATGGACTTTGGGGTGACATTTTTTGTATTAAAAAGTTTTCTCAATGGTTAAAAGTACCAATCACTCTTTGGTCATTCACAAAGCAGACACCATACCTTAGTTTCAATACTAAAACAACAAGCTATTGCTACAATCTATTATTCCATGATCAAAGACAATCAAATGGTCACTTTGAGCCATTAATTTCATATAGGAGCCAACAAAACAATGGACATATATACCGGCCATTTTTTCAAAACCTTGATGTAGACACATGTAAAAACAAGGAAGTCGATATTTCCTCTTTCCAAACAATACTTTCTCAAGAAGGTTTACAAATTGTTCCTCAACCTAATGTATATTGTCATGAGTCTCTTTTTGAATCTATTTACAAATTTGCAACTTTATTTGATAGTTATAGTCTTAGAAAAGAAATTACACAAAACTTTGCAACGGTCTACTTGGAAATGATAACAGAGTAGTCAAAACAATAGAGACATCTATAGCTAGAAATATAGCCAATGGAAAAGTGTGCTTGCCTAGTTGGCAAGCATAAATTGTACGATTGGCAGAGCCATATTGCATCATTCATATAAAAGGAGACCAATTTTGCATTCAATGGTTGTCTGAAATGCTAAATAGTAACATATACCTATGAAATACTAGCTCCAAAAATATTGTTGCAAAGTTTTTCCCATCAACCAAATCATTTAAAGAACTATATCTGCTACAACAACTTGTCACAAATTCACATTCACATTTCAAACCATTGATAAATATGCCTAATGAACCAAACGCTTTGCAAAGCTCGACTTCGCTAACTGATAATATTATTCTTTTCACAGCAAACAACCATAGGAAAAAAAAGAAAAAATCACGTCCTAAATACCCCATTGAAAAAAATAACTGCATTGACTTGGAAGGTCTGATAGAAACGCAAATCATGGTTAATAACACAAAGCAACAACATACGTTTGTCGAGAACCAACAAAGACAACCTCAACAACTAGACCCAGATAGAGCTTCCTTGTCGGTTTACACAAACTTTGAACCATTGCAAAAGACCTTACAATGTTGGAATGCAGATTCTTGTGCAAAAGGTTTACACTCATTCAAAAAAAAAACCGCTCTAAGGGAGAAGCTGCTCATCAAAGACACATGTAATTTGAAAAATGAAACAAAGCAATAGCTCAATACATGAACCTGATTCAAGATACACCCATACACCCATGTGGCATTTTCCAACGCTTACATTTCAAAGCCAATATACGTACAATAAACACAAGAACAATACTAGCAATTAGATATTTTGCATCTCTTACAAATTTTGGTCTCCTTTCAACTCATAGAAAAATTTGCAAATTTTGCAAGGATCTAACCAATGGACATTTTCCAACATATGCATCACCTTCACAAATTCGTCGCAATATTCTACTGCCATTTGTGAGTGCATTAACATCGCTAGAAGAACTTTTGGTGTCACCTATAACTACATTTGCACAAATTAGACAACTTGGCTATAAAAGAGCACAACTAGGACTCACTGGAACAATAATCAATGTGCCAGTTGATTTAGACATGATTCAATTCACATTGCCTAGAAACCTTGACAACACAACACCGATTGTCGTTATGCTAAAAAGGAAATTAGATTACAAAAATGCATTCCTATTTGGAAATATTCGCCCAAAATTTGTGATGGCCGCACTTAAATACCTTTGCAAAACCAAACTTTTACAAAGACGAAGGAATTGTTGTCAGCCAAGATTGGGAAAAAATATTTAATAAAACAATACAACAAGAGGTAAACACCTTGTCTCCTCTTAAAGAAACAGATGCAGATGAAAATGAAAATGACATAGAGATGGTATCTAAAACATTGATACATGGATATGGAGAAACAAATATTCTAGATGACTTAAGCAATAAAATAATAGAAATATCACCATTAGAACACTTTAGTCCACTGGGCATCTTCCAAGATAAGTATTCAGAGGAATTGAATTTCCCTACACTTTTTTTTGGATTTAATAGACCAGAGGACATTCTTGATTGCTTCTCCTATCAACATATAACAAAATGGGAACTAGAGCATGAAAGTAAAGACTTCAAGAAACATGGCACAAACATATTCTTCAAGGCAGTTAAAGTAATTATAAAACAACTATCTAGTACTTCCAAGATATCAATCTGCATTGGCGAATTAAAAGGGAAAAAATAACAGCCAAAGAAGTAAAATCAAAATCCAACCTCGAGAAAATTCTTAAAACTCCAATATCATATTGTTCCTTGAAAGCGATAAGAACATTGTTTGACTATTATGGAAATATGAAAAAAAGATCTTTTTGCTATGATTCGACAACTTGGCCCACCAACTTTTTTTGTAACGTTTACAAGTGCATAACATCTGTGGAGTCCTTTATGCGTAGCGTTGGAACAAGTTATAGAAAACAACAAACAAAATGCACCTAACAATTTGACGACATATACGATTGATTCACTAATCAGAAAACACCCAGTCATTTGTAGTCGTTACTACTGACATAGAATAGCAACATTAAATAATTTTCTATTAAAAAATGAACACATATTCAGAAAGGTACAAGATGTTTTCTTCACAACAGAGTTCCAACAAAGAGGAAATGAACATGAACATGGCCTTCTGTGGATTAAAGATGCACCAATCTATGGAAGAAATACCGACAATGAAATTATTTCTTTCATTGATCGATACTTGTCAATAAACTCTACTTTCATAGACAAAAATCTGTTAAAACCCCAAACACACCACCACACAAAAACTTGTAGAAAAAACCAACACTGCAGATGCAAATTCAACTTCCCACTACCCCTTACTGATAAAAATATGATATTGGAACCATTAGAACATAGTGATAATGTTTTATAACAAAAAGGCAAAGAATTTTTCTAAAAAAACACTAGCTTTGATGATTTCTCGATGGACTTTCAATTAACAAGAGACAATTACAGTTTGATTCTTTGTTCTTTGCTTGATTGCACTACATTGATACAAAAATGAGATCCTTCTGACATTTGTATAAACCCATTTGCGAAGTCAATACCAAAACTATGGAAAGCGAATACAGATGCACAGTTTGTGCTAGATGCATATGCAACAATGACATATGTTAGCTCTTACATAACAAAATTTGATCGCAATATGACAACTGCCTTCAAAAAAATTACAGACCAATGCCTTGCTGATAATGATGGGAAAATTCAGACCATACGCAAACTTGGCAATGCACTTTTTAATATGCAACAAATTTCCATTAGACAAGCAGTCTATGTCGTTCTATCATTGCCTCTTTATTCATCATCCAGAAGTACAATTTTCATAAACACTGCACTATTAAAATATTTTAAAGTTTTAGAGTTTTAATTTGAGTTTTAATTAAAATCTTAATTTAAAAATGATTATAATTACCACTCTTAATTAAAATTTTCAATTTTTCCTTCCTCTTATAAGCAATTGCAAACTCCTTCACGACTTAGTTTATCTATTTGAAGTTTTTAAACCTAAACCGACCTATTTCCTTTTTTGACCTCTTAACCTTTTACATAACCATATTTATAATGGCTCTTTGGCCTCTCGACGACTTTTTGTGGAAGCACTCCTGATGATGATCTCAGAGTGAGATCGAAACGTCGAGCTTTAAAAGCATGAATGTAGTTTCCTCCTTAAGATAAACAAATAGCCGTGTTGAAAAGGCGTATGCTTTTGGAACAAGATCTTGATGATTTAGAAGACATTGTGTCTGGTTCTATTTTAGAGAAATACATGGAACGTCCTGAAGAGCTTGAAAAAATTTCGTTGGCAGTATTTTCATCTTGTTATTGCTATGCATGAGACAACATTCAAAAGAAATAGGCCATGTATCATATGTTACATACATTACAACACAGAAAAATATCCTGAATACTTTTTTCGAGAAAAAATAATCCTTTATGTTCCACACAGAGATAAATGTGTCTTTCACAAAACAAATTCAAAACATGGCCTCAAGCATTTATGGTATGCAAAGAAGAGAGAGATGCTACTGAACAAAAGTTTGTAGCAACTTCAAAAAATGGGGTTGCATTGATACTGCATCTGAAGTCATTGCACAAAATAATGTCCAAGTCTCTTGTCCCGCATCACCAAAAAACAAAATCACTAACTTTCCTTCATTTGAACAATTTGGCATTCACAATGACCTCTTACACAAAAATTCGAACCAAAAAGAGGATGGAATTGAGCAAAAATTATCTGGAAAAAAAAAAAAAAAACTATTTTTTCTCTCCATAACTGAAGATCATGCTCTAAGAAAAACATTGAATAATGAGCAAGAAACCATTGCAAGAGAGATTATCACAAGAAAAATAAATGATCCCCTGAGTCCAATCTACTTGTTCTTGACTGGTGGAGCGGGAACAGGAAAAACACATACTGCAAAAACAATCTACCATGGTTTGTTACAATATTATGATAAAAAAATTGAAAGTGATCCTCTAAAAATAAAAGGATTGATTCTTTCATACCCTGGAAAAGCTGCATACCATGTTGGTGGTGTTACAGTTCATTCTGCTCTGCGATTGCCATGATAATCTAACTGGAATGCGCACCATAGAGAACCAGTATACTGGGACACTTTGTAGAACAAAAGTGGTTAGTGTTAATCGATCGCCCAGGGATATCCAACATG
This sequence comes from Pseudotsuga menziesii, assembly GCA_001517045.1. Taxonomy (NCBI): domain Eukaryota; kingdom Viridiplantae; phylum Streptophyta; class Pinopsida; order Pinales; family Pinaceae; genus Pseudotsuga; species Pseudotsuga menziesii. Next base: position 1,434,872 of record LPNX010494942.1, read on the forward strand.
ATGTCCACCCTTCAATTTTCCATTGTAGCTTGTTTAGTAACCAATTCCAATCGGATTTCAAATAGAAATTAGGCTTCAAGAAATAGCCTAAATAATTCAATCCGTCATCAATGCTAGCTTCCCGGATAGTAAAGAGACGGATAATGTGCCTAGCCAAATGTTCATTATGACAGTTGTGGCATATAAAAGATTTATGTTTGCTGATTGACAAGCCAAACATAGTAGAAAGATTAAGAATCTCTTTTATGAGACTCCACTCGGCTTCAAAGCCTATGTCAAGAATGATGACATCGTCCACACAAATAATGAGAGAAATGGTTAAGCCACGGGCAATTTTCACCCCCAGTAAGGAGCCATCAGACTTGGCCTTATTAAAGAGGTGACATAGCCCTTAAATGGACAAGATGAACAAAAAAGACGACAAGGGTCTGCCTTGTCTAATACCACGACCACTCTTGAAATATGTTGTTGACGAACCATTAACAAGAATGGCACAAGATGCGAATGATACACATGTCGTGATCCATATTGAGATGGCATATGGCAAGCCAACCTGTAGGAGGAAAAGACAGAGGAAGGTCCAGTCGATTCTGTCATATTCCTTTTCCAGGTCAAGCTTCAGGATAAAATTGATAAGGTTATTCTTCTTAATGGAATGTAAGCTTTCCTGGACAATACCTACAACATACAAGATTTGCCGACTAGGGAGAAATCTGAACTGCCTCGCAGAAATGGCTTTACTTAGAGTAGGCTTCAAGCGACCCGCTATAATCCTTGATATGAGCTTATATAAGAGATTGCATAAGGAAATGGGTTGATAATCATTGAAACTAGAAGGCTTATCCGACTTGGAAATAAGAGTAATATAGGTCTGGTTCAGGGCCTCTAGAACAACCCCTGATCTTCTCGAATCTTCCACGACCTCCATCACCTTGCGCCCCAAAATGTCAAAAAAATGAATATAGAACTCAACGGTCCACCCGTCAGGCCCCAGGATTTTGTCCATTTTAAAACTCTTGATATTTTTCAGCACCACCTCTTTAGAAATGGGCTCAACTAGTCTTTCACAGTCAAGTTGTTCAAACAGGTGTGGATAGTGCTTGATAACCTCAAGTTATTTGGATATGCAAATATCATTCTGCTCAACGTAGGCATCTTGGAAGTGCCTCCTTGTATCCTTCTAGATAGAAGGATTATCATATACCACAATGCCATCCACATTTGTGGCCTCCCATAGTGCATTGGATAAACATCTCTTGTTAGTAAAATGATGGAAGTACTTTGTATTGGAATCCCCTACCTTTAACCAGATAGCCCTACTCTTTTGACGGATGGTTTCCGCTTTATGTAGCAAAATAGAGTGCCTCTCAGCTTCTAACTCAGACATGGAAAATTTTCTATTCTTAGAGAAGTAATCTAAATCAACCGACTCCCATAAGGCCTGTAGTTCCTCCTCAATACGCTCCAGATCAACATTTAATGATTTCTTTTTTAATCGCTCCCAAGCCACACCTCCCACTTAAGATTGTTTAGTATCCATAATAGGCCGTCCATGGGACTCAGCCGATCCGAGACATGACCAACAAAATGTCCCCATTGGTCATGTATCAGTTCATTGAATTCCAGATCAGTCAACCAAGAGGGATTGAATTTAAATGGGTAGGAGAGGAATGAGGTATCAAATTCGAGTTGGAGGCAGATATCCCTATGGTCCGAGAAACCTGTCGACCAAGTCCATGACCTGTATTTTCCAATGGACTCACAGAGGCCCTCCGCCATGAAGAAATGATCCAGGCGCTTGGAAATCCCCTCGTTTCCAGCTCGACCATGACCAAGTAGGCCCAAGAACCCCTGGGAAGATATCATTCAGGTGGGAATCATTGAAGAGCTTAATAAAATAATCCGCAAGAGTATCAGTCGGTCAACCCACTCCCCAAACTTCGCTAGGAGACATAGTGAAGTTGAGGTCTCTGACGAGTATCAAATTATGGAGGTTCTGAAACCCTGCTGCCGACAATTGATCCCAAAACCTCTTCCTGTCCTAGAAAGGAGCATAAATGTTTAAGATGTTTACCTGTTGATTGAAACCTTTGCAACACCCCGAGAGTAAGATACTAGCATAGGTACTAAAATGTTGTAAATCTGCAGAGAGAGGGTTCAAGGAAACCAATGTGCCTCCATATAGGCCATCAGATTCCAAAGAATATACTCTCCATCCAGGCACAATTCTGAGGAAGAAATCACAAGTAGAAGATGCATCCAGCATCGTTTCTTGAAGCAAAAGTATGTCTACATATAAGTGATCAATGAGTTTTTTCAGTGCAACTCATTTGGGGCCGCTGCACAACCCTCTGACATTGAAGGAAGAGAAAATCATTGGAAACCCATTGAGGGGGGTGCAACTCTAAGAGCCCGATCAGTAAATCCAGAATCAATAGCTGTGTCCTGGAGAGGGCCAACCCCTGTCTGAGGTCTGAACGTTGGAAAATCACTAGAGGATGCCCTAATGTTGTCCTTGGTATTCTTTCAATTTTCACGACCCTTCTTAGGACCCTTGTACTTTCAAATCGAAATGTTAGCTGCTCGGATGTAGGAGATATGTAAAACTTCAGGGGCGCATTGCCTCTCCACTGTAAAGATAGGGAGAGGTTCGCAATGGGCCAAAACCTGTGAAGGTCTTAGATCTCCCTCACTGAGCGCGATCTGGTCAGATAGAGGAGAAGAGGAAATGTTAATGTTTAGTGGATGCGAGGGAGCCTTGCGGAGAGGGGGGTAGTCACAGTCAAGTAATGGAGGACACGTGGAAACCTTACACTAAGGAGGGTATTCTCTATTAGATAATGGAGGAGGCCCGAGAAAGTTGAAGGGGGAAGGGTAGAATAGTTATCGGGTAGCCTCTGGGTACGATTAGATCCAGAGAGAGCTAATGGGCTCACCACCTTCATTTCATCACGAGCAACCAATTTCTATAACGGAGAAGCCCACTCGACCGTCTGATCCACTGAAGGAGGAGAGCCAGTCATAGTAGTATAATTATCTAGAACCACTAGGGCTTCAAGAATGTCGATTGTAGAGATGAAATTTAGGAGTAATGGAACAAATTCTACAAACCTACCAATGAATGAGATAGATGATGCCTTGTCTAGTGGTAGAGGGAAGCTGAGATCCTTAGCCATGTCAAGAGGATACTCAGAAGCAAACTGACTTTCGACAGGTCGAGTTAAAGCACTTGGACAAGAAGCTTTAATATGTATTGTGGCTTGCCATTTATGGCATCTGAATGGTAGGCACCAGTAGTCTAGTTTCTGGATGAAGGAGCCTTTGTCCCAAAAGACTTCTACCTCGGCCGAAAGACCCTCTTCGACATTCATTTTGAGGGTGGAAACCGACATGCCAACACTCGAGCACTAGTAATTCGTGACCTATGACCCAAAAATGGCTCTCAATGATAGCTCTGTCTTCTTTGAAGATAAACTAAAATATGATCCAGCAATTAGCCACCAGTAATACCCTTGGAATATATTTTAGAAGAGGCTTCCATACAACTCTAATCCATTCCAAAATATATGATCAACTTAAAGTGATGAACTCGAACTTTCCGACAAGATCCCTCTTCGATAGGGCCTCCACAGACTCCATCGTGACATCTCTTCCAAATACGCATATAGGACGGGAGCCCTTAACCTTATCCAAACCGATATGTATAGGAGGATGATCACCAAGTCTATTCGGAGGTCTAAATGGTATCCCCTTAAGTGGAGCTAGAGAAGGGTGTCCATCCTCTCCCCACAAACTCCCAGGAAGTTGAGCCTCATGACCCAGTCTGACTTCTCCAAAAGGCATAAAGTGCAAGAAGGAGACCTTCTCCCGAGGGTTTGTGTGGATGCCTCCACCCATCACTAACTCAGACAGTGCCTGTCTAGAGAGAAGAAGGATAACTCCAACCGATATACCCACTAAACAATATCAAAACTATCAGACTCCCACTCCAGGATCCTGAGAATGTCAGGGATGTAAATGGGCTCAACCCATCTGGCACCTGAACGATGAACGTTCAAAAGATAGTGCTAAAGTGGAGAAACCCACCACACTCAATACCGCTAGCAGGGGACCTTAATATTTGCTATGTAGACAACTGATGTCGGCGTTCCATGGAACACACAAGTCACCAACTCGACTCAGAACACACTATTCTCCAATCTCAGTCTCCGTCACTCGTCCTCTCTAGACCAGATCAATTTGTTAACGCACCAGTTTCCATCTCCCAGATTAGTTAACTATGGCTCTAGAATAGTCTACACTCGTACGTATTAGCTATGAATACAACTAATGCCGGTGTTCTAGAGAGCACCCAAGTCGCTAAACTCAACTCAATACACCCCATTCGTCATCTCGGTCCATGACTCTCTTCCTCACTAGACCTATTCATCCCAAGTATGCACTAGTCAACATACTCGTCTCAAAGGCACCAGTCGCCATACTCATCGCCTCCATTATCAAATGGTATGCTTACTAATATAAGTAATTAAAAAGAAAATATAGTTATAGATAATAATTATTAACCAAAACATTAAAAAAAATTATGTTTTGTACATAAACATTAAAACTATATATGTTTAGTGATGATATATGGATAAGTTACTATAATTAATTTTTATTTTTATTACTTAAAAGTTATAATACTTTAACATTAATAACATAAAAACACGATCAAGTAATGCATATGGATAGCTACCAAAGTGATTTTCGAAACTAATGAATATTTTGATCAATTCAAAGAAATAAAAAAAATATAGTAGTTACACAATGCAAAATGTGAATATATTTCACACAAGCTAATAGAACCAGTAGCCCAAGTTTAAGTCTTACTGGGTGTATGTGTGTAAGGGGAAATGATTAACCTCTCAGAGTTGGTTTACCTCCATCATAAAAAAGGATTCTCTTATGTCCAACATGTCAGAATAATCAAAAGCCATTCCCATACTTAGGATATAATGATGTAGGAGCATCGTGGCATGCCAACAATGTGATGAGTTGGTCACACACTATGGCATATTTTGTCTGTTTTGTTGAGTCATAGTTTGTTAGCGCAAGTAGGAGTGACTGTGTATCATGACTCCCTGCGTGGAGATCAAGCCACATTTTGTTTGTTTGAGATAGGGACATTTTCATCATGCTTTGTATTTGTTTGTTTTCAGTTGCAGGACCACTCAGTGTAGGGGTTACAGTTTAGCCTAAATAGGTAGTTTAGAGAAGTATGAGGGGTTTTTCTCTTCAGCATTAGAATTTCGAGTTTGCAGAGAGACAAAAAGACTTGCGTTTGGTTCCACTTGTAAATATTTTGAATAGATTGAAGAAGAGAGTCGAGCTGTGTGTTTGTGTGGTTTCTTAATATGAAGAATATATGTGTGTTTGCAGTATTATTAGCCTCTATGCATTTACTGTTTTGAATTATGAATCTGTGAAGAGACGACTTCGGCGGTTTCCTGAACATATGTGTATTTCTGTGAAATTGTTGATTCGCACATGAATTTGTTGTTTGAGTAGTGAAATAGGTTGTAATTGCCTGCATAGAAGTGCTAGGATAATGAATCTTAGAGATTGCAGGCTGGATTGATCGATTCTCTAATCAATCAACGCAACCTGTAGATTTTCTGCCTTAACCAGTTTATTGCAGAGAATGAAGGGTGGAGATTGAGTTCGCAGATGGAGATCTGACAGTCCAGGGGAGATCCAAAATGAAAGTTGCGAGGGTGATAACAAATCCCCAAGGATATGTGAGATCTGCATCAAAGAATAGATCGACGGTCGTGGAGAAGGCTGCAAATATCTAACGGTCGTAGAAGTTGCGGGAGAAAAGTTGCTGAAGGAGAGTTGCGGGGGGGGGGGACACTTTGTAAAGTTGACATCCTACAACCTGCTTGTGCAAAACTTGTTGCATAAAGGAAGTTACGGGGGAGGCAACTTAGGAAGGTTTATCGGCATCTCGCATCCTGCAACTCGGTTTCAGAAATCCTGTTGCGGGGGTAGAATTGCGGGGAGGCAATTTTAGCACATAATTTGGTTGAGGGCTAAATTTGGTAGTCCTGCTAAGTGTAGGAGCCACCAAATCTTGGAATTGCTAGTTGGGTTGGCTGTGGTTGATCCAGCCTGCACCATATAATATTTAATCATTTTTGGTTAAATTCCTAGGTCCTACACTAGCTAGTTGGCATCCACTTGTTTCCTTATGGTAAAAATTGCCAAAACTTCCTATAAGAGTGCTTTGGAAATATTATGAATAAGATTCTGACAACCCATCATACTTCTCAGTTTAGTAAGTGCACATCCTTCCTTATCCAAAATTATACTGTTTTCAGCAGCTTTTAAGGCAAGATGTAAATCTAGTCTTAAGGCAACTGCCTTGTTTTTTTGTATAACTCAACCTCCATCTTTTTCTCTTCCAAAAGCATGATTTTATCCACTTTCCTTCACTTATCAACCGATACACTTCATTTATCCCATTTGTGACCTTCTTAACATATTTGGAAAGTGTTTTATGCACCTAGGGGGGGATTTTGACTTTTTTAGTAAGCATGATTTTGTGCTGATTCGAATTGCCTCCTTATACATTCGAATATTTGATGTACTTATATATTTGGACATCCTATGATTGCATGATCTTGGTTGAGATAAACTTATTCAATAGAAGTTTGTGTTATGCACCATATACAGTCTCAATTTTGAGTGAATCTATGCATGTTTTACAAGCAATTTTGTGAGTTTAACTGATCTAAGCTTGGGATGTCGTGTCCCAAATTTTGCGTTGGGTCACAATGGCCTAATCACATTTTCCATATTCATGAGATTTTTTCAAATTGATGCTAAGGATCAAATAATTGCCAAAGAGGAAAATTACTAGTTTCCTAGGTTAGGGGTGGAAGCTTTGGGGTTTGGAATAAGAGGGACAATAAATGATGTTAAGACATTAAAATGGGATAAATATTTAATAATGTATCTTATTAAATAAATACAAGAGAAAATTGAAGTGACAATGGAGCATGGAGACACATGGAGACTATGGAGCCCACACAAGCTAGAAAATCGGTGCCATGTGGCATCCTCCTCTTGCAATTTCAAATCCATGGGAAGACTAAAGGTTATTGGATGAGTTATATGGATAATACACTTGACCATATGCATCATAGGTCGAATTTGAGATGAAATGTAACTTACATGGGAAAGGAAGAGTCATTTTGGAGCTAGTAAGACACTTGGACTAGATTCCCTAGCTCTATGACAACAATGATGAAGATGCTATGACAGGTATGACGCAAATCAGATCTGAATGTTGAAATCTGGCATATCTGACATGTTAGGTCGAAATATACCATCCAAGAGAGCTCTCATGTGAGTTTGGGAAGCTCAATGGGCTCCTACTCAAATTTGGGGAAGGTGGAAGGCTAGGAAAGAGGGGACACATGTCAATTCATGAGCACACACCCTAATTCGACTTGGATTGAGTTTGTGGATATATTGGTAACCTTAGAAGGCTAAGGAATTTTATAAAATATAGTTAGCAACTAATAGAATTGCTTTTGATCATTTGTGAATTGTGAGAGCTAGTGGATGACTAGTTTTCTTGCCTTAGCCAATTTCAAGGGTGAAAGATTCGCATCCAAGTTGGTGTTTAGAGAGGCCACTCAGGTCTCTCATGGAGCTTAAATGGAGTATTATTTTCAGGTGTAAGCTACAGGAAATCATGTGGATTCTTCTATTGCAGCACTATCTCTCAACTATTTCCAGTTTTCACACCGTATTCATGCCAATGGAGGGATTGTGCTTTGGGTGAGATATTTATCTCTTTGGGGAATATTATAATGCACATTATCTTATATTCTGATTTATATGCTCTTTATTTCACATTCAAAATACTCTCAAGTCAAAATACCCAAATTAATTCATGTCAAAATGTTGAATAATGAAGAAATAGTGTCATTTCCCCACTATCTTGTTGTGAACCATTGTAATGTTGATAATTTCGAATTGGGAGAGCCTTTGATTGTCAATTTATGATTGTAATCAGTTCAAAATTATTTTTTCTTCATTCTCGATAAGTTTAAATTCGAAATTCCCAAGATTTGTATGTCAAAATGACTTTTAATGAGCAAACAATGACCATTTCCACTCTATTTTGATATATGCCATGGTAATGCTTATTATTTCGAATGGAGGAATGTATATATGATAAATTTATGATGGATGGACTGTCATTAATGTGTATTTCAAGTGTCATGTTAAGTAATTAAGCATTGGAATCCATTTTACTCATTTTTGTTGCATTGGAAGAAGATTTGGTGCCTTTTCCCCAAGGGTCAAAATTGTGATTTGGGAGCTGTTTGGGAGAGAGTCATAACAACCTGTATAAACTGAACCATGATGCATATGAGATATTAAAATTTCCCCCACTCACCCACTGCCTCTTTCATCAATTCGAGTGACTTTGGGATCATTTGAGAAGCCATTTACGAGAATTACCTAGGGGGAATTGGAGCCCCAATTTGCTAGTAAAGACTCCTACTTTGAACAAAACATTAAAAAAGTCTGTAGAAGTAATTGGGAGGTCATAAAACATCCCTGAAAATTATATTTAATTTCTATTATCATTCATGTACCTTCTAAGAAAATTTGGAATCATTTGGGTCAATTTGGAGGTCTACACATCAAAACTAGTTAAGGTCGAAATTGGGGAAAAAAGTGAAAAATTGTTCTTTTAATAAAATTTCCAAAAAGGGAAATTAAAGTGGTATCAAAGCATGATCTTGGCACCTGATGTGGTCTGATATTTATGAGGACAAGAATTCAGGGACCACCATTATATATTGAAACCCAAAAGTGCTTTTGTTGAAGAGGAAACAATGACTAGGGATGAAAGGGGTACCTCATATGATGATGAGGAGCATATACTGAATATAATTTCAAGACACATTCTACATTGGAAATGAAACAAAGAGAATCTAATGATGGATTCTTGAACTATGAAGGAGTACCTACTGATGGGTGCTCACACCTCTATGTTGGTGACATAGAGATCAGATTTCAAAATGTTGTAGCAATCCAAATTTATAGTAAACATGAAAATGAATACCTTGTAGCAGTTGAAGAAGAAACAAGATCAACTTCCCCATCACCACTTGAGCTTCATGAAGTTGGTCCAAGCAAGAAGGAAGAAGACGAGGAGGTTCATTTGCAAGAGCCTCATTTTCTTGAAGGTTCCTTAAAGATGAATGAAAATAACATCCAAGAGGCTCTTAGAATACTACATGAAACTAAAGCATTGGTGTCAAATACTTGTTGGAAAATTTCTTCATCGGAGGATCCATCATTCCTTGAAGACATGGAGAAGATTCAAAGAGCAATGTGCAACATTGAAGGTAATTTCATGTCTTTTTTTTTATAGAAACAATTTGGTTGAGCTTAATGAATTGTTACATGATGCATACTTGAAGAATAATGAGGATAATCATAAGCTCACAATTCAAAATGAGCAACTTCTTGAAAAGTTGCAAGACACTTGTTTTTCCTCCTATATTTCAGATTGTCAAATGGTAGATTGTTTGGAGGATTCTCATGACATGGTGGATCATGAGAAATTTGGAAATTTGAATGTGCTTGATGTGTTTGAAGATGAACTTTAAGAGATCCAAACACTTGATGTGGTGGAAGAGGAACTTGAATTGTCTCTTGATGAAGGTTATGCAAGTTTTAAAGAAGAGCATGATTCCTCTACATCGGAACCAATCTATGAAAAAGGTTTCACACTTTTGAAGGCGTTGCATGATACTACCCATATGGATCCTTCCCATGATGAAACTTCTACACTTTTTGATCATTTGGGTGAGTTAGTTCATTCTCCTACATCCTACAACTCCATGTTTTATAGCATTAGTCTCAATGAAGTATGGGTGAAAGGGTTCTTTTTGATGGTGCCACATGAGGAGTATGGAACTCCTAGATTTACTTTTTATGATGAGATGGTTGGAGCACACTCTTATTCACATTTTCAGCAGCATCCTTTGTTACTTTATGATGATGCACATCTACATGGATTCACCCATAATATGCATTTGAGTCACTTGAAGACTCATGGTTTTTCTTTCTCAACACTTGGTTCATTTGATGTTGGAGGAACTTCATCCAACATTGGGGTGAATAGATCCATGATTGGAGAAAATTTTTGTTTCCAGCCACATACTTTGTTATATCTTTATTATTATATTTTTCATGGATGTATGGGTGAGACTTCTTTGATTCGTTTGAAGTCTCCTTGTTTCTCTTCCTCATTATTTGGTTCAAATTTTAGTGGAGATTCTTCATTCACTTCTTGGATGAAGGAATACATGGCTGAATATTTTGATGCATATCACATATTTTTGGAGCAGCATTATAGGACATGGGATCCTCACCTATGTCAATGGAGCAGATTTGATTGGTCACTTGAAGCTTGTATGCACTTGGCAAATGGTGGTCTACTTACTTGGAGGTATAAGCACTTTCATGATTTTTTGATGAGGCACTTCCTTGATGTACATTTTTATTATGTTATTATGTACTTTGATGATATATATTATGTACTCATGATGTTTGGAATAATTCATACAAGAAAATGGGATCTCGGAATTCTCTTTCCCAATGGTATGGGTTGGACATCACTCTTAATTGTTGGAGTGCAATACAAGCCATGGGACCCTGGGATATTGTTGTCCCATTGATTTCAATTTTTTGGGAAACAAGAAGTATGGGAGATGGTTTCCCCACTTAATAAAGTGATTTTAATTAGATTATTGCAGCAACAAGCATGGTGGTTCCTCTCTCAAACCTTCATGGAATCTCAAAGACTCAAAGTTGGGAAACTCAGTGGCAACTTCAAAGAATCATACAGAAATCAGGTTCTTCAACACCCATGTTTGAAATTGCTTGAGAACAAGAAATATTGGGAAGGGAGGATTTTTCATGTCCCAAATTTTTCATTGGGTCACAATGGCCTAATCACATTTTCCATATTCATGAGATTTTGTCAAATTGATGCTAAGGGTCAAATAATTGCCAAGGAGGAAATTACTAGTTTCCTAAGTTGGGGGTGGAAGCTTTGGGATTTGGAATAAGGGGGACAATAAATGATGTTAAGACATTAGAATGGGTAATTATTTAATAATGTAGCTTATTAAATAAATACAAGATAAAATTGAATGGCAATGGAGCATGGAGACACATGGAGACTATGGGGCCCACACAAGGTAGAAAATTGGTGCCACATGGTATCCTCCTCTTGCAATTGGGAATCCATGGGAAGACTAAAGGTTCTTGGATGAGTTATGTGTATAATTAAATTGACCATATGCATCATATGTCGAATTTGGGATTACATGGGAAAGGAAGAGTCATTTTGGAGCTAGTGAGACACTTGAACTAGATTCCCTAGCTCTATGACAACAATGATGAAGATGCTATGACACCTATGACAAAAATTAGATATGAATGTTGAAATATGACATATATGACATGTCAGGTCGAAATATACCATCCAAGAGATCTATCATGTGAGTTTGGGAAGCTCAGTGGGCTCCTACTCAAATTTGGGGAAGGTGGAAGGTTAGGAAAGAGGGGACACATGTTAATTCATGAGAACACACCCTAATTCGACTTGGATTGAGTTTGTGGATGGATTAGGAACCTTAGAATTCTAAGTAATTTTATAAATACATGAATCAAACAAGATAATGGCTTTTGATCATTTGATAACTTGTCATTTGTGAATTGTGAGAGCTAGTGGATGACTAGTTTTCTTGCCTTAGCCAATTTTGAGGGTGAAATATTCCCATCCAAGTTGGTGTTTGGAGAGGCAACTCAGGTCTTTCATGGATATTTAATGGAGTATTATTTGTAGGTGTAAGCTACATGATATAATTTGGATTCTTCTATTGCAGCACTCTCTATCAACTATTTCCACTTTTCACACCGTATTCATGCCAATGGAGGGATTACGATTTGGGTGAGCTATTGATCTCTTTGGGGAAGATTATGATGCCCATTATCTTATGTTTTGATGTATATTCTCTGTATTTCATGTTCATAATACTCTCAGGTCGAAATACCCAAAATAATTTATGTAAAAATGTTGAACAATGAAGAAATAGTGTCATTTCCCCACTATCTTGTTGTAAACCATTGTAATGCTGATGATTTCGAATTGGGAGAGCCTTTCATTGTCCATTTCTGATTGTAATCAGTTCAATATTTTATTTTATTTATTCTAAGAAAGTTTCAAGTTGAAATTCCCAAGATTTGTATGTCAAAATGACTTTTAATGAGCAAACAATGACCATTTCCACTCTATTTTGATATATGCCATGGTAATGCNTATGGATGGACTTTAATTAATGTGTATTTCAAGTCTCATGTTCAGTAATTAAGCATTGGAATCCATTTTACTCATTTTTGTTGCATTGGGAGAAGATTTGGTGCCTTTTCCCCAAGGGTCGAAATTGTGATTTGGGAGATGCTTGGGAGAGAGTCATAACAGCCTGTATAAACTGAAACATGATGCATATGAGATATTAAAAATTTAACCCACTCATACCCTGCCTCTTTTCATCAATTCGAGTGACTTTGGGATCATTTGAGAAGCCATTTCCGGCAATTACCTAGGGGGAATTGGAGCCCCAATTTGCTAGTAAAGACTCCTACTTTGAATAGAAAATTAAAAAAGTTTGAAGAAGTAACTGGAGGGTCATAAAACATCCCTGAACATCATATTTAATTTCTATTATCATTCATGTACCTTCTGATAAAAATGGAAGCATTTGGGTCAATTTGGAGGTCTAGACATCAAAACTAGTTAAGGTCAAAATTGGGGAAAAAAGTGAAAAAATTGGTCTTTTAAAAAAATTTCCAAAAAGGGACATTACATGGGATTCAATTTCCACACAACATGCCAAATCGATTTAAGTGGACCTCTATTTTGAAGTATCATTATACTAAGGAGTAAAAATACAGAAAGTTGCAAAATGCTTACAAAGATTGAAATTGCTAGAAAACTTCAACTTGTATTTTAACTTGGATAGAGGTTACAAGAAAATTCAACCTATATTTTAACATGGATATAGGCTACAAACTATCCTTACACTATAAGTAGGGCAAGAAAACTAACAAGTGTCCAACATCTTCATCAATATCCAAAAACATCATCTTATTAAAGCAGATTGCTTTGGTAAACCATGCATAAACTATAAGCAAAATGAAGTTTAGATCTATTGTCCTACTAGATATTGTCTTACTAATAAGCTCTTTGGTTTACATCTCTCATGTCAACCTATGGGATTGTCCTTCCTACAATAAAGGATTAAGGAGTCATTAAGCTTTAAGAGCTCCTTACTTTAGTAGAGGTTTGAGGAGTCATTAACCTTTAAGAGCCCCTCACCTCACTTTGCCAAGTTATTTAAGATATGATACATAAGGCTAAGTTCAAGATAGCCCAACCTATTAAAGTCAACACTTTAGTTGATAAAATAACATATATGCTATGTCAAGTCAAGGATGTTTCGAGAACAAGGTGCATGGTGCATTGCCCTTTTGTATGCATGCGATCCATGAGGATGATGTCAAAAGGGGATTCTCCTTCTATACATTTCCCACTATTTTTCCTCCAAGCTTCTTTTTAAAATTTTGTCAATATGAAAAATGCTCTCCTTTGAGTGATTTTTCTTGAAGAGGCACATAGTTACTTGTTGCTTGCATAGTATGAATGAGGCACTCTGACCTCAAAGATTATATCCGTGTTGTCTTCATTGGGGATTGAGACATGCTCTTTGCTTAATCACTTCCTTGGGCACACCAACTTCCCATTTGCAACTCACTTCCTTCTAAGAACATACTTAGATTTTGTGTCAAGGGCCTGATCCTCCTAGTCTTTAAGGTTTGTTTTTTCACACATCAAAATTGGGATATTTTCCTCCAATGTAGAAATACCAGGGAAATCAAAACAATAGCAAGCACTAGGGAAACAAGAACCAATTAAAAGAGCGTAATAACAAGTGAAGGGAGCATGAGGGCCAGTGTTGCATGAATCGAAAGTAACCAAGTAAGATCGGGCATGGACTTATTCTGAATCAGACCATCCACTTTTGGTTGCACGAATTGGAAGTGGCTTCCACATCATCACACATAGGAGAAGACAGCAGCAGCAGTAGACTGAAGCGCAGAGCCTTGTGAGTTAGCACATGGGTGCACATCCGGCGTTGATTCACAAGGTTTCGTTAAATATTAAGCGATTTCTTAAGATTAATACTTTTTTAGTTGTTGTTGTAATTGTAATTTCGGAATATATTATGTTGTATATTATTATTGTATATGTTGTATCTTCATCAGAAATGTTTTTTCTCCATTAGGGATGTTATTATTGTGTATGGTCATTGAGGTAAATCATTCATTGTAAGTCGCGGCAATAGTCTCCAAGATAAAATATAATTAAATATATTTTTGAGTCTCCCTAGGTGAAGTTATCCCTACTAATGTAAGAGGTCGGTCCAGTTAGCTTTTAGGTCAGTCACTTGATGTGTATAAATAGGGAGGCGCCCTCCCTCATTTAGACACACACACACTCACTCACAAGTTCGCATTTGGTGAGGGAGAGGACAAGAAGAAAGAGAGAGAGAGGTACAGAAGACATCTTATTCTTGGGTATTACCATCTTGTGATATTGTATTGGTGACAAAACTATTTTGAGGAAGTTTGTGGGGTTTTCTTCTTTATGGTTTCCCCGAGGAAAAACTTTGTGTCTTGTGCATCTTATGTATCTTGTTGTGCTTGTTATTCTTCAAATAAACATCCTAATCAATTTGAATTAGAGTAGAAAAACTAACATGGTATCAGATCCTAGTTCAAGGTATTCTCTCCACATATCATCAAGAAAAGAGGGTTAGGGTAACTCGCCCTAGGAGGGCGCATCTTTTGGTGGAAGCATAATCAAATTTGAAGAAGTTCAATTTTTTTTACTGCAGAAAGAAACTAGGGCATCAAGTTTTGGAGGCTTCCCACCATAATTTTCAGAAAAAAGGACCTCACTGAGCAACTCACCTTGACGAGGCACATCTTTCTCGCCAGACATAATTCCAAAATTCCAAGTTTGGAAAATTAGGGTGTCTTTGACAAACCCTGGGTCAACCAACTCAAAACCAGCTCGGGCATCTCAAATTGGTAAGATCGAAATCTCTGTTATTTCCATTTGAGGTTCTCATTTCAAAATGACTCATCATACCTAACTTGATGATAAGCTTGGGGGAGTTGACAACTTCTAAGCATGGAAGTATAGGATCTCTCTGATCCTTGAAGAAAATGATTTGGACAAGTATACTAGTGGGGAGGTTCCAGAGCCAGAGGGAGATGAGGCTAAGGCTATCCATAAGAAGAACCTGATCAAGCCCAAGATAATCATTGCAGATTCTATTAAGGATCATTTCAACCCTCATGTATCATCCTTGAAGACACGTAGCAAAGTGTTCGATGCTTTGATGAAGTTGTTTGAAGTAAAGAACATCAACTAGAAGATGACATTTAGGAACCAACTTCACAAGAAGAACTCCAACCAAATAAAACTAGCATGGTCACGAGAGCTAATACAAGATGCAAAAATGTATGATGCTCCAGATGGGATGCATAGAGAAAGGAAAATACCTAGAGCACGCAACAACTATGTGTCCCTGTTATGTGACATCGTTGATAAAGAACCTTCCAACTATGAAGGGGCTAAAAAAAATAAAGAATGGAAGGATGCCATAATTGAGGAGTACTAGTCGATTATGAAGAATGATGTCTGGGAGATAGTTCCGAGACCAGAAGGAAAGTCGATGGTGACTTCGAAGTGGATCTACAAGATAAATCATGTTGCAAATGGTAGCATAGAAAAAAACAAGGCAAGGTTCATGGGGTGTGGCTTCTCCTAGAAAAAAGGCATAGACTACGAGGAGACATTTGCACCCGTAGAGAGATACACCCCCATCATATCTATACTTGCATTGCATGTAGTAATGAATTGAAAAGTACACCAGATGGACGTCAAGACAACATTCTTGAATGGTGTAGTTAAAGAGGAAGTTTATGTGGAGCAGCCACTAGGATTTGAGGCACGTGACAGACAGACTCATGTTTGCAAATTGAAGAAGGCCTTGTACGAATTGGAACAAGCACCCATGACATAGTACGACAGGATGGATAGATTCCTCATGAGCTTAGGCTTTACCAACAGTAAAGAAGATTCCAACCTTTATTTCAAGGTTGAAGGCAGAAGACTAGTGATGCTCCTAGTATATGTTTATGACCTATTTCTGACAGGGGAGGACGAACTCATTGTAGATGCAAAGAGGAATCTTACCGCTGAGTTCAAGATGAAAGACCTAGGGATGATGCACTACTTCTTAGGCATGGAGGTGTGGCAGAGTACCGATGGAATCTTCCTTGGTCAAGGAAAGTATGCAATAGAGATTCTAAAGAGATTCTGAATACTGGACTAGAAGGAGATAGCCACACCTATGCAATCGAACTTGAAGCTACTGTGTGATGCTTCATTAGAGACATTGATGACACAATGTATCGCTAGATGATTGGTTCATTGATGTACACGACGAACATGAGACCATACATATGCTTTGCTGTGAACACCTTGATCTAGTTCCTAACAAATCCAAGACAAGTTCACCTAATTTCTACAAAGCATGTGTTGAGGTACCTAAAGGGTACATTTGACTATGGGCTTAAGTATGATGTGGATCATAAGATTAACCTGCACAGTTATGTTGATTCGTATTGGGTAGGAAACGCCACTGATAGGAAGAGTACTTTAGGATGTTGCTTCAAATTGAGATCTGGTATGATCTCCTAGTTTAATAGGAAGCAGTCGTGTGTGGCACTAAGTAGAACCAAGGCAGAGTATGTTGTAGCATGTTCAACTAGTTGTGAGGCAGTATGGCTTCAAAAGCTACGTCTAATTTGTTTGATCTCGATTTAGAGGCGACTTGTATTTTTTGCGACAACTAGAGTTGCATGAAGTTGTCAGAGAACCCGATGTTCCATGGTAAGTCGAAGCATATTGAGATCAACTGTCACTATATCTTGGATATGGTGCAGAGAGGAGCAGTGAAGCTCTAATATGTGGCGATGGACAAGCAGAGAGCCGATGTGTTCACAAAGCTACTAGCCAGAGTGAAGTTCAAGTACTTCAAAGAGAGACTTGGTGTCATCCAGATCGAGGTCCCTAGAAAGAGGGAGTGACAAGCTCTTGCATGGTGGTAAACGTAGGTTATCCTTAGACGTAATTAGTCCTGGTGTGCTCCCATGCTAGAGTTGACGAGAGATTGAAAGACGCAGATGCGCTAGATGAAGATCTCACATGGGAGGAAATACTGGTTGTCCGTACATGATCAGTCCTGGTGTAGAAGGCAGGTTGTCTCGGGACATAACCAGTCCTGTCGTAGAATGCAGGTTGTCCTTGAACGTAATCAGTCTTGGAAGGTTGTCCTCGGATGTAACCAGTCCTCACGTAGAACAAAACTTGTCCCTGGACATAATCAATCCTAGAAGGTTGTCCTCAAGTGTAATCAGTCCTGGAGTAGAACGAAAGTTATCCTTGGACGTGATCAGTCATGAATGTTCCCATGTTGGAGACGATGAGATGTCCATTGGTCACAAAGAAACTTGGTGTGCGTCTAGGCAATTATCGCATAGTGGTATACGTAGGTTATCCTCCAGACGTAATGAGTCTTGGTGTGCTCCTATGCTGGTAGAACGCGGGTTGACTGTGGAGAGATGTAATGCACTTAGTGTGCTCTTAGGCAATTTGTGGCATAGTGGTATACGCAGGTTTCCTTTGAGACGTAATGATTCCTAGAGTGCTCCTATGCCGATAGAATGCAGGTGATCTATTGGACATGTGGTGTGCATCTGGGCTCCTCTCCATGTGCGATGATGAGATGATATGGATGCGACAAGATTACAGTGGGAGACGTAGGTGATTGTAGTGGCAATGTAATGTATGGTCGTGGGTTGTACCTAGGTGATGGCTTGCTCATGGATACAATGAAGACCTAGATGAGGGCTAGGCCTACACCCAACATGAAATATGGATGGATATGTAGAAATTTGCTATGATGAATAGATCTGACATATGTCACTCGTCAATGATCGACAAGCTGAGGACTACGATAGCAACGACGTTGATGATCCAATGATGATGACCTAACCAGAGTGTGATGACTGTGGCGAGAGAATACCTTCCTAGTTAAGAGGGAGCATTGTTATAGTTGTAACTTCAGAAGATATTATGTTGTATATTGTTGTACTCCTGTCGGAGATGTTTTCCCTTCGTTCGGGATGTTATTATTGTGTATGGTCATTGAGGTAAACCCCCCGTTGTAAGTTAAGGAAATAGTCCCAATATGAATATAATAAAATGTAATTTTGAGTCTCCCTAGGTGAAGTCAGCCCTGTTAGGGTAAGAGGTCGACCCAGATTGTAATGTCCCGGTTTTGACCCTGTTACATTAGATGTATATGATGTATAAATTGTAAATGATCATGGTGTGGAGCTAAAGGCCAAGGCCCCACCATTTATCGGTTATGCTATGTTTTGGGATTTGAATTGTCGTCGATGGTATATCGGGGCATGCGGCATATATTATGTTGGTCATCATGTAAATATGCATCTATAATTAATTAAATGAACCCGACCAGCTACGATCGCGGCAACCAAAATGAGAAAGGGGCATGATTTTTCCCAAGGATAAGGATGTGGGGGAAATTTGTCAAACCTTGGCCAATGAGAGAAAAATACCCATGTGTCTTCTTTTCTTTGTTTACCCAACCACCTCCATTGAAGAATTGCTGGTGGTGGTTGAGGCAGTTAATGGTCTTTGGGAGTGGGGTGGCAGGACTGTCAGTCCTCACCCACGCGCACACTCCACCAGAGTTGACTTCACTCACGGAGGAAATTCGTCCCTTCCCACGACGAGCTGAAGCACTCACGCACTCCCCTTTCACACACTGCAATTTCGCGTCCTTCCTGTTGTTTGTTCATCCACGGACAAAAACGGAGCTGTTTTTCCTCACGCAAGACCTCATTTGTCTGTTCATTCCTCACAGGGTCGGATTGTTTTCCACGCACAGGATTTTCCTGGTTTTTATCCATGTATTTTTCCTCTGCGGATCTACGGATGGTTTGGCTGTATTCTTCCCTCACGGACTGATTCGTGGGTCCTGTGTTGTCGTTTTCATTCACGCCCAGGATGGGGAACTATAATCTCTTTCCCAGCATGGTCTATGTATGTTTTCCCAGCGACTTCATTGCCCAAGGACGGGTTGAGTTTTCCCCACGTTGTGAGCCGTGTCCACTGATGCATTTCGGGGGCTGTTAATTTCCCCAGGCCATGAGCTGTGTTTGCTGTTACGTTTGGGGACTGCTGTAGATGGTTTGAAGTCGTTTTTCCCTGGTTTAAGCTGTAAGAGTTGATTGATTGTCTGAGTGCAATGGTTGGTCTTCGGACTGTATCGGGAGTAGGGATGTTGGCTTGGTTTGCTTGATAAACCTGGTGGCTGGAAACCACACAGACAGAGCTAGAGGGCTGGCCTTCTTCTCCATCACCCCTGAATAGCACTGGAAGGGAATGCAGGGCCTGCGGGACTGTGTAGCAGAGAAGGGACTGATTCCTTGTGTTGGGTGTGTTTGGGTGTCTTAGAGGTCAGGCTAGATCTGGTGTAGGTGTTCTTGGCTCTGCAATGAGCTCACCAGCTTAGCATTTAGCCTTTCCCAACTCCTTAATGGCCTGATAAAACCAACTTTGTTGGCTTGGCTATGTGTTTTGTATATCCTTGGCTATGTGTAAGCCTGCTAGTTCCCTTATTCCTTGGAGAATCATGCGCAGCTCGGGGGTGGCAGCGCTGCTGAGAGATTAAGGAGCACACTGGCCTATGGATGGGTGGAACGTTGCAGCGACGTAGGTGGTTGCGGAGCAAAGTTTTCATAAGATAAGTAATCTTGTCCATTTTTACTTCTGCAACCGTGATTCCTGTTAATGATATGATGAACATGTTAAAATGAATGCTTGTGTGAATGCATGTTGATTCCGCTGCGCAAGATAAATAAATATAGCTGTGCATGATAAACAATTTTGTTTGTGCATGTTATACTGCAATGCATTTTATTTCAGCATCCTGTTTCAGCAAAATTTTATGCCTGTACATGTTCATGGGGCTCTTAGCCCGGGTGGTCAAACCTTGAGTTGCGTCCTCGTCGCCGGTCGGAGGCATGGGGACGTGACACAGATAGATTTTAGGTCAGCCACTTGATATGTATAAATAGGGAGGTGCCCTCCCTCATTTAGACACACACTCACTTACTCACAAGTTCACATGTGGTGAGAGAGAGGTAAGGATAAAGAGAGAGAGTTGCATAAGACATCTTATTCTTGGGTTTTACCATCTTGTGATATTGTATTGGTGACATAACTATTATGTGGAAGTTTGTGAGGTTTTTTCCTTTATGGTTTCCTCGAGAAAAGTCTTTGTGTCTTGTGCTTGTTATTCTTTCAGATAAAGATCCTATTCAATTTGAATTAGAGTAAAAAAACTACCATTATGCTTCTCACGATCCATACTAATAGAATTTTGTTCATATCTTGTTGGTTACATATGTGATTTTGATATTGTGCCCTTGCCTTCCTTCAGGGAGCCGTGCATTTACACCCAATGTAATTTAATTTCAATGAACGACAAAACCATAAATGAAGTAATATCTTTTTTACGAAAGCATGGCCCGTTCCCAACAATGTGGCCAATACTTTCCCAATGTGATACTCTTTATTTATGCGATTCACACTTCAATATTGTGACAACTATATCTAAGGAAACAATAAAGCAATAAATTTTCGCAACTTAATGATTTTGTGTGATTCACACTTTAATATTGTGCCACTAATTATATCTAAGAAAACAATAAAGCAATACGTTTACATGCAACTTAATGATTTTGCATGATTCACACTTTGATATTGTGTCATTAAAACTATATCTAAAGAAACAATAAAGCAATACATTTACACAGGCTATTACTCCTTGCGTTCATACACAGGCTATTACTCCTGAGCGATCCAAACCTCTGGTGCTAACTAGTGTTAGAAGTGTCGTTAAGCCTTGGAAGCCGAAGAAGAGATGCCCGAGAATGGTATTGGGGGATGATGTTGGGTTAGATGCTGTGGCAAAGCTGTCGTTGGCGGCATTGGTCGGGAAATTTAGTTATTGGTCGTGCTCGAGTCGTGATGTTGAGTCCTTTGTTCAGAAACAGTGGTTTCCATTACTTTCATATATGCCTGAGATATACAAATCATCTAGGGGGTGGTACTGTTTTCTGTTTCAGAGCTTGGAGGATTCGGATGCGATTTTATCACGTACCTGGTTGTGCGGGAAAGGTAGTTTGATGGTGAAGCGATGGTGTCATCTTTTTGATCCTGAGAAGGAGGTTCTGGTTGTCTGACACCTTTGGGTTCATATATTAAATTGCCCCCTCGTCCTGTAGAATTTGGAAGCATTTACCACCATTGGCAATCATCTGGGGCGCTTTCTGCATGTGGAACCATCCCTTTTAGGGGGTCTAGATCGTCGGACTGGTAAGCTGTTTGTGGAGATTGATATCTCTCAGGGACTTGTGGTAGATTTATCTATTGATTGGAGAGGGCATACTTTTGAGTTGGAGTTGGATTATTGGGGCCTGCCTTTCAGGTGTTCGACATGCAGTGCGGTGGGACATTTAAAGGCTCAGTGTAATGGTCGTCCTTTGACGCAGCTTGACTGTATTAGCAACACCACATATTTATCAACTGATGATGTCCCGTCTGCGACTACTGAGCCGGATGTGGATACGTTGAAGTTGGACCTGTCTACTCTCAATATTTCGGACATCGCTCTATTTGGTAAGTTACAATTATACTCACCAACTCTTGCTGCGTCATTATCATTGGAGGAATTTTATAGTTTGAAGGATTCGGTTCTCAATGATCGACATATTTTTCAATCTGGGGTTTTCAAGGAAGGTCGTGCTGATTATTGTGTAATACCTGGGGGGGCGGAAGGGGAATATCCTTTGGATCCATTACCTGCGAGGTCGTTGAATGTACTGTCTTCCCCTGAAAACACTGCTGAGACTGGTCCTCAGACTTGTTCTGGGGATTCTTGTACTTTGGTGGGGAGGGTGGTGACGGGTGTGGGTAATGACACCTCCTTTCCGGATGTTTTAGAACCTTTTGCACAACCTGTGGAGTCTGGCTCGCTATCTGATATAAATACCACTATTGGTGATGTTTTACAGCAAACTAGACTTCCTGTCTACTTGGGTGGTTGCATCATGGATGATCCTATTCCTGAGGGACATAATTCTTCGAGGTCACGGGCTGTGGGGAGTGATGATCCCAGGAACTGTATACATGGGGGATTGGAACCTGAATTCTCGCCCCTGAAGACCCGTAGTGCTAGAAGACGGAAGGGGTTGATATCTGACCCTTCCACTGTGAGTACATCCCGTACTAGCTCCCCATGGGCCCTTAGAGAGCAGAAGGCCCTTGCACGGGGTTTTTCATGATTATTCTATCTATGAATGTTCGTGGGGTTGGGGGTGCCCATAAGTTACTAGCCCTCCGTAGAGTGTGTGAGTTGGTATGGCCTGATATTATACTGATTCAGGAGACGATGGTGTCTGCTGATAAGGCTATTGAAGTTTTTTCCAAAGTGTCGGGGAGGTGGTATATGTGTGCTGTAGATGCTATTGGTTTTTCGGGGGGTTTGCTGTCCGCGTGGAACCCTAATGTGGCTATTTTTGATGTCTATAAAACATCTGCAGGTATTTTGTTGAAGGGACAGGTAATAAACAGTGTTAAGGTGATTAATATACTAAACTGTTATGGGCCATATAAGCATAGGATTCCTTTCTGGAATCATATGCGTGATGGTGGATTATTGAAGACTACTGGCTTAATCATTGGCGGTGATCTAAATTTCACAATCTCTGCTCGTGAAGTGTGGGGTAGTGCGCGACTAGATCCTGATGCTGATTATTTTCACGATATATTTCAGGTCGCGGGATTAATTGATGTTGAACCAGCTGTTATTCGTCCTACTTGGAAGAATGGTAGGGGAGGTTCAGATGGCATTGGTAAGCGTTTGGACCGATTCATAGTGGATTCCGATTTACTGGAGCTGGCCCATTCCTATCGTTCGTGGGTGGTGCCGTCGAAGATCTCTGATCATTTTCCTATTGTTTTTCAGTGGGAATTGGAAGGTGAGCGCATTCATTATCCATTTAAATTTAATGCGACTTGGCTATCAATGGAGGACTTTGATGTGTTTGTTAGAACACTGTGGCGGTCTTTTAGGGTGGATGATGACCTTTCTCCTATGCGTAGATTGGTATTGAAACTGCGGCTCCTTAAGGCTGGGGTTAAGAATTGCGAGAAGACACAACAGATGCGTGATACAGAGGTATTGGTTGCCATTGAGTCAGACATTGCACATATACTGATTGACTATCCGGCTGGTATATGTGATGAGGTGGTAAATGATCAGATGAAATGCCTTTATGATACACGTAAATCCATTCTGATGCAAAAAGAGGTGTCAGCGCAACAGAAAAGTAGACTGAAGTGGATTGAGAGTAGCGACTGTAACACTAAATTCTACCATCAGTATGCCAATGCTAGAAGAATCAATAATCATATCTGGGAGTTACAAGGGGAGGATGGGGCTACTTTATGCCAGC